>JAQQZZ010081636.1:0-19241 GCA_030265115.1 Mopalia vespertina
CTGGGGCCGGTTGTTCAAAGCTCTGTTAGCCTAACAGCCAGTTAGATGACGTTGAGTCACAAAGAAATAGATGTCACCTCATAATAGAAATTCATTGTTGCGCAACGTCATCTAACAGACCGTTAACTTAATTGAGCTTTGAGCCACCGGCCCTTGGTCATTACACAAGTCAAATAGCTTCCACCATGCTGAGCCGACGTAAGCATATGTTTTTACTGGATGCTCCCTGAGACAGGCTAAAAGACACCACGGTATTCTAATACTCCTCAATACCTGTTTTATGTTACATAGAGAAAAACTCGTATGGTGACATAGCAGAAAACATTGGTGTTAACAAATTATTAAACAACCCCTCAGGACGATATCAGGAGGTCAATGATAGGCGTGTTTCCAGTAACCGAGCAAAGCACTTAAAAACCTCTTACATACACAGAGATCCGAATTGACATATCTCATTAGAGTTGTCTCGGGTAAAACCTGCAAATGGACTGTTAAGCGGATAATGAACTCTTTGTCTCCCACACAGATGGGATGTTTTCCCCGATTCCATGGGAGTATTGACAAATTAGATTAAGGTCCCTGACGTAAATAAGAAGAAAGAGTTACAGATGACGGATTAAAGTGTATATGGCACTATACGAAATAAGATTCGTTTAATCGCTTTTGAGATTATTTCACCCATTGGAGAATGAGTAATCCGGATATATAGCTTAAACATTACAAAATGTAGGTGTTACTTTCTTCGCAATAGCCGCAGGGAAAAAGAGTAAAGCTTAAATATCGTTGAATCCATTTATTCGAAGCCTGCTTGTACTGTCTTTTCATGCTTTGGAACCATGATTCACCAAATACGATGGTTACAAAGGTGTTTGTTGCTGACACAATTGTGTCAGTGACGTTAACTGTAGTTCCTTAACACACCGGCCTGACACGCCATAATATGAGTGAAGTAGTCTCAACCACGAAGTAAAATCCGAATCGTACAAATAATCGGTCGAATACAAACTATAACTACTTGCGATCACTTGCATTTGTAAGCTTTATTTGGTATTATTCAGTTTGGAACACAAATATTTATGAACTGTTTAAAACATCTCGCAGGTGTACTTTAAAAAAACCCTTAAACTTATATCAATACTGAATTAATAAGAGCCTACAGCGCAGAAGACTAGCCAAGCACAAACGCCAAATATTTTTGATGTCTCTTCTATGTAGGGGAATTTTTCAGTAATATTCCCTTACTCATATCAAAATAATTCAAATGTGTACGAGGTATTTATAGTATGAAACTTAACAAAGCATATAATATATTAAGCCTTAAAAATACAATATATAAAGAGGGTAAAACGTTATAGTTTTCTGGGTTTACGTTAAATTGTATACTCAAATCATGTTTTTCTACTTTAATGGCTTTGGTATGCCTTTGTTGCAGACGGGGTGAGGCTATTAAACTATATCCATTGAATGTAGTACGAAAGCCTAAGGCATTAGACAGCAACGCAAAATTGCACTGTTAACAGTCGAACTGTTTAGGTTAATTAAAGTAGAAGAAGATTATCAAAATTTGCAAAAATTGTAAAAAAAAAAATTAAAAAAATTAAAAAAAAAAAACCCAACGAAAAATCAATAAAAGGAAGTTAGCAAAAGATAATCACATCTGGTGAGGATCTTCAAGTGATCCAATGTGTTATTTAAACAATCCAACTACCCCTATCTGACAAAAAGCTGAATCTACACTTATTGAGTCGTTTATAAGAGAATGTCAAATGTTCGTCATTCAATGTAGATGGTTGTACACAAATTCAACTATGCATGATTTTGATAAAGTCAAGTACACTACATACAATATATGCTCCTTTGTTGGTAAAACATTGCTATAAAATACACTCCTATGCATAATCAATTCAAATTTCCCCTGATTTTGATTCGAAATACAACACAAACTTTATATTTGTAAACAGCGTCAGTACATAAAGAAAAGGTAGAGGAATAATACAAATGAAGAAGGAAAAAAAAGGAGAAAGGGAAAAAACGAAGTTTCTGACCAGGAAACCTGTTTTAACAAACGATGACACATTTCTTTATAATGATATAGCAGGGGTCAGAAATATATCAACATATAAAATACAACTCGAGATTAAGATCTATTTACAAACTTGCGTCTGAGAGTTTATCTAAAATATGATATGATTAATCTTTTTTTTATAAATCGGCATCTCTGTACCAGTGTGATTAATTGTTAGAAAATACCTGATTTCTAGTGTGCTAAGGTTAGAGCGGTAACTAGTGACAGTCCGTTTTGTTTGGCTTTTGATCACATATTTGGGGTCAGCTTACCGTTTGGTTCGCCCTTATGGTCAGTCTCCCATGTAACCACCAGCTCCGGGACAGCTCCCCAGGGTTCAGGAGAGATTCGGGGAGAAGTGAGAACATCTTCCTGAGAACCTCGGCGTAATTTCCAAAAGTCCTGAATAACCGTGGACAAGGACTCATCTTTATACTCATCTTCAGATAAGGCACCATTCTGAACCAAGGAATCAGGCGGTCTAAAACACAAGAGAATACACGTAAACTATATTAATTAATACCAGTTTGGGTAAAAAACAAAACGGCACATATCTTGTAGAGTATTTTACAGAAATACATATCTAAACAGATACAGATCTGTATTCCTGAAACTAAATGAAGTGCAACAGATAATTCCACAGTCTCTTCGTATATGTTACAATACATACTTTTAAGGATTTAAGTAGAGTAAAAGGGCTTTTTTCTTTGGAAATTTTCAAATCACATGTAAAGGCTAAATATTTCAGAGATCGTCTCAAATTATTTGAAAGACCTATGAGCGCCATCAGGGATGAGCCATCAATCCAATTCATTGAAAAATAATGTTGCTTTGCGAAAAGTTTTGTTAATTTCTCCAGCTAAAACGTGACATAATGGTCAAATATAGCACAACCAAAAGTGTGTACTTATCAGCCACATACTCCGTGATTTCCTTGTTCAGATGCAGACATCAGAAACACGCGAAGAAATAACGAACAAATTTGAACAAAACATGGTCTACTTTCTGTCCTGTGTAATTACTGCAGTGAGTGAAGTCTTTTCCGGTGTACACCGCGATCACTGATATCAACAATGCTGTCTAACAAGATGGCTTGTTTCTGAAACTCAGCCGAATAAGTTGAATCAAGGACAGCAGCCATAATATCTCTTGAATCTCTTCTGAAAAGCAATCATTCATGAAAAGGGAACGATTATTTCGTCGAGTGGCCAATTTTCGCGGTCAGTAACCAAAATCGAATTGGATGCCAAAGGCGGAAAGTACTATATACCTCGAGGAAAGCAGGGGTTCTCGATCCAGTTTGTTAACAGATCCTTTTCCATAACACAAAGTTAAACCCAAGTATGCCATCTTCATCCAAACGGCCGTACCAGAATGATAGCGTTAGGAAAAGAAATGATACTTCGCTTCCTGATGACTTGTCAGCAAGTAAGACGAGTAGCATGCTGTGTGAAGACATATTACGTCACCAAATTTATGTATGTCATTATCGAAGTCTTATAGTCATTAATGACCTTAGATGCGGAAAACGAACTGTACTTAGATGATATTTCAGTAATGGTGTTTTTCTATATAAATGGCTAACTAATTAAAACAGCAACCAAAACCGATGGCGCGTCGTTGTGCATTAAACCGTGTTCTTTGAATTGTCTATCTTGTTCACGGCAAAACGGTCGGATAAGTTTATTGACTTTTCGTTTAACGAGCGTTTCTTGTTCTTCGAATGCGGAAACCCGGCCCAGAAACTCTCCCGGCTTAGATCTTTAGTATCAATTATTCACAGCCCAGTCAACAACCATTTATTCGGTATTGGAAAACCATTATTTATTATAGCCTAGATTGTACAATATGCAATCGGATGGATTGGGGATTAGACTAATACACCTGGCTGAACAGGATGTATATATCGGAAAGGGGGGGCTGGGATACTTCACTACTTCACTCTGCCTGCGGTGGCTGTGTCTTTAGTGTAATTACATATGGCGTAGATTATACTTTTAACGTTCAATAGAATGCGTCCAGATTTACATGCAATGTATTCTGCAATACCTTACACTGAAATCAGGTATACAAAATCCACTCTGTCCTCCGTTCCGTTTTAAGATACCATGTTTCATTGTAGAGTTACTTTTAATCTCAGAATAGGGATAGAAGTGAGATAGATTAGAGAATTATATTGGTTTTCTACAACTGGCTACTTAAAATCCATTTTCAGTCGCTTATAACAGGTTAAACCACAAATCCCAGATTAGATATAGGCCTCCAGCATTGAGCGACGTCATCTATTCCAGGATTAAAGCATTAACACTACGAACCACTGATCGCAGGGTAATGTTGGCACAATTTAGAGACAATTAGGCAATTAAGTCAATTCCTATGTGAAACAAAGAAGTACAGCACAGAAGTTGAAGTAAGAGACTTTTAAGTATGATATGGATCTAATAAATTTGATAATATGCCTATATCACTACATTCTGTATCAAATCCCTCGTCAGCTGTCATATGACGGTCGATATACCGCCAAGGACGTATTCCGTGAACTGGGCTGTAATATCCGCATAGAAATCACAGGACACTAATGGCCTTGAATCAAGGCCATCAAGCTGTGCCCACCGATGTCATATTAGGTCTGCCTTAAAAACGTTTTAAGTAGAACGGGATAGTGATCGAGGCGAGTGTCTCCTGTCCAATTATGTAATAACTGCACCGGGCACGGAATTTAAACCCGGGTGGTAATAATAATAATAATATTTTTATTTATATTAATAATAATAATAATATGAAGAAGATAACGAAGAATAACAATAATAATGATGACGACAATAATTATAATACAGGCCAATCTGCAATGGCGTCATATTAGAGAAAGAAATACTGATATTAAAGTGCAATTTCGTCTGAGAAGCGATCCCGAATCCACTAAATACAGATGTATGCTCTTCCTACATACCATAGTACATGTGATGGGTATCAGCCAACATGTTCTTTATCTTTAAAATAAAGTACGATATTGAAAATCTGTGGTGGATGTGACATCATAAAAAGGAGGTAAAATGAATTTAAGCAGTCTCATCTTTCCATATTAAAAGATGACGTAAAGTGAAAAAATAAAATGTCGTTCTTGGACAAATGGAAGCAAGTGACAAACAAAATAAACACGACCGTCCTGTTTAAAGTAGCTTTCTTATAATAAAGAGATCCAGTAACACATTTTAGCAATATAAAACCGATGTTTTAAAGCTTAAATTTATTATTAATACGTTGCCCTGTCAAAAGTTGTTGTAAATAACGTCATAAAAAAGATTAAATAACAAAACTAAGACAACCTGATATACAAAAATCTTGGAAAGTTGCATGCTGTTTTTGTTTTCGTCCGTAAACAAACAAATCAAGCTATAATAATACTGAACAGGGGAGAAATTATTGCAAATTGTGATGAATAATATCGTTCTGAGAAGGACATTGTGTGTATGCCTAGAAATTGAATGAAATAAACTTATTCTATTGTTTTAATCACGTAATCACGAAAACAATCAGCTTGCAACTTCCTCAAAATTATTTTCGAAAACATTCACAAGTTGATTGGTTGATTCATGCCGTGCTCAAAGTAATTGTTCTTATATGAGGGCGTTCTATTACCAGCAATAAATGACACAAGCACAACTGTGAAAAGTGAAGTGTTTTAGAAAATAACTCCTCGTCCAGTGTTAAGTAGACAACATTGTTGCGCTCTTAACAAACCGCTCTTAGTCAGATAGCCTTACGTGAGTTGAAGATACTGACATGGACGATCCTACATTGATTGGTTTATCGACTTAAAAGAAAAGTAATGTCTGGAATAAATGATTTACCAAACCTTTTTACAAATACAAAATGTAGGTCTTGGTACCAACATTCGTTTTTTGCAAAAATAAAATCGTATAATTAGCAAACTAGTCTCGAGAGCTTTTGAGTATTTTCCCACAAAGAAATGCCACACTCGATACAGGTTGGAGATGGATAAGTGCTCTTACTCTACTATGTGAAATGTCTGGCTTATTGTCAAAGTTGACAAGGCTAACTGACTGGAATTGAGCTATGGTGTTTCTAAGAGGCAGTCAAAATCGTGCCTTCCATTTGGTTATTTTCCGAATCCGTGTCTTGAGACCCGAAACGTCTGATGGTCCCGATACGAAAGATAATCTGCGGACCTCGGAAGAGTGCTAGCCACACCGTCTTGTACTAATAATGGCAAATACACAGCATTCTCTAGCCATCCGACACAAAAAGCTTACTATCCAATCCGATTGAAAGTTCCATCCTCTGTCTAACAATAAATCTGGAAACAATACCCAAGAAGAAAGAGTGTCGACTGATCAAGAAAGCTTCATATGTGATTCCACTGATAACTCGATATGTACTTTTAACGAAATAACTCGTAAGTATATCCTAAATAAAACATTCGACCGGAAAGATTTTGTTTTTGTTTTCCAGTGTTATTGGGGATGTCTAGACATCTGTCAAATTAACGCAGACTCGATTTCAAGAAAATCTCTCTGTTCGAAGGGTCGAAAGATGTGACTGTTACGCTGGGTTTCCTGACAAAGCAATCCACCAACGCGATTTACTTTAAAGCAGATATACATGTATCAAAAGCTTCGACCATTATTTGCACAGATGTATTACTCTGCTGACAAAAGGAGTTCAGGTTACAACTGAACTTATGTTGAAGGTACTCGTTTTCTTATAATTGCTCATCTAGTGTAGAAAACGGAACCGAGGCAGCATAATCGTATTGGTTTGAAAACAAAACGAACAAAGGTTTAATTGACCAGTACATATTTCAGTCTATTATTTCGGCATTGGCCTGTGATGGTTGAAATCCGCCCTTTACTCGAGAAAATGCTCCAAACAAAACCATTATTCATTGATCACAATGATCAAGGAGAGTAGAGCCGGGAAACCTATCTGTTCTCCCGATTCTCCAAAGTATTGCATTGGAAAGTGTTTGGTTTCTTTCGGTTATTTGGAAACTGTCTGTTCAATTATCAAGCTAGGATTGACTGTATTACAGAAAAGTTTAACTAGATCCAAAAGTCAATATTATAACGTTGGAAGCAATTGTGTTTCTGCCAGGAGTCTTGTCTGGAACCACAACATACGTGTTTCTAGCAAAACAGACCTAAATCGATGCCGAATAGAATTAAACAAACCAAGCTAAAGTTTGATTGGTGTTTCACGCCATATGCTTAAGGTTATTTCATTCGTTGTCGGCGTGCCAGACATATGGGTGGAAGATACAGCCCTATATAACTATCAACTAACAATGACAACAAGACAGGCACAGTATACCAAAGATGTTGCAAAACGATCACATACATACACACAACAATCACAGCAAAATGGCTTCGCTTTGGCAATGAGCACATGCGTTATATCCACATTTGTATCCATTTCAATTAGCTATTTTCACAAGCGATTTTTAAATACCCCCCCTACCCCCACACACACAAGACACAAGACACTACACCACAAACTAGGCTTATAATGTAATGCCATATGAAGTGTGTAGTGGTTTTGTCACCAGAAAGTCGAATGTGGAATCGCTTTGCTAGTGTTATTAGTTTTGAAAATGTTCTACATATCAACAGCTGTCAGGAAAGGATTGATCTACGCAGAAACTGAACCTAATTTAGGTTCACTTTTCCATTTCAGGTTAGATGACTACAATTCTTTTTTGTACATATATGTTGTTCATGCATTTCTGTAAGCCTCGTTATAGGAACATCACAAACTGATCGTTTGTTTAGATAACAAACACGTCTGAGTTCTATTTTATTCTTCTTTCCTTTATTCAAATGTTTTCTCACCACATCCCACACCACCCCATCCCAGCCCAGCACACAGCATTATATTATATTGTGTTATATTTAATTGCATTCTATGTCATCCCGTCGTATTATTTTCTAGCCTATTCTGCATACATATAAAGACCAACTTGTGGACCGGTCTCTCTTTCGATAAGCTTTATCGTTGCCTAATATCCTATAGAGTCCATGGCTATACGTTATCTGGACATTTATGCTTTGGGAATCGAATAACTGGTAGGATTGTCCAAGAGTAAACAAGTGTGGGCGGTGAACCAACATCGAGCGTTGAGAAAGAATGCCGATTAAATATCATCTTCCATGACAAACACAGTTAACGATTATTGTCATGCCATCTTGGGAATAACGATTAAAAAACTTGCTTAATATTGAATCAGGTTTAGTCTATTCGATACTCCATGAATGCTGGGATTCACGAAGAATATAGATCTCTGTAAGTGGTGGGATTGAGGTTAACATTATAGTATAACACAGGTTTGTGGCCAGTCCTGGATTCATTCCACAATAACATATTTTTGTTCTTTATAAGGGGAGGGGGAGGGGTTGAGAAGGGATTTACTCAGTATGAATGTTATGGAAGACCGATGCCTCTCCGTAGCCTTTTAGCAAGTTATAAGACAATTGGACAACACCATTTTTAATATGCTACAACTTTGTATGTAGTATGAAACAACCATCGGGCGGTATTACTACAATCTATAACTATCAATACCAATAAACTGTACTCCTATCTTAGAAGAAAACGCGTATACACCTTTCTCTCTGACATATGCAGGGATATTATATGTTACATGTAGGTCAAACACAATAGAAAAACAAGGGCGGTGGGCCCTTGTGCAAAATAAATAAATCAATTTTAAACGGTCGGCCAACTATTAAGTTGTACACTGAATAATTTAATGATTTGTTAAAGTCCAATTTAGCTCTTATCACTGTTAACATATAGTGTTTCCATTGAATGTCAATAAAAGCTGCGCGGGCTCTTACCCAGAATCTAAATCAATATTAAAACATTGGTCGTCAATGTTGATTGAAAATAATTATCTGAGCATTTGGCTTGCAAACACGGTTACGTTTGTATTGTTAACGGCTTTTTCCATTAAGCAATTTTTTGCTTGAGGTTTACGTCGTATTTAAGGTCATTTCTCTCATATTGCAGCGTTCAAGCCACATGCATCAAACAATGACAAGAGACAAAACGATGACATCATATATAGATTGACTGCGTATTGTCTCTAATAGCTCCGACGGCACCATGGCAGCAGGCAGTTCCCTACAATTAGAGGCCCGATGAAAAAACTTGATGGCCATTTAGTCTATGCAGAAATAGATGAAAACCATAAATATGAACAACAACAACAACAACAATATAAAATGACTAAATCACGAAAAACGAAAGCGAGAAGCAGTTTATAATAAGTTTCGCTTCTCTGTTCCAGCAAAATATATAATAAACCACATCACAAGTCAGTGACCTCGTGGCCATGATACTACACGACAAAATTACAAAACAGTAATGGTAAATAAGCTCAATAAAAACCCCGCAACCTAACACAAATATCGGATACGATCTTAAATATTTAGCTGATGGTATATCTGCGTTATTAATTTTGTAGTATTTTAATGGTTCAGCTTCCACATCGGAAAATTATGGGATCAAGACTCCGTCGAGTCAGAATCCAGAAGAAAATATTAAGAAGTGAATACTTCGTTTGATATCATTAACAACTAGTTGTTATTATGAACGAATGCCGTTGCTGGGTGTAGACAAATGTTTTAATATGCGATACCACGGTTGTATAAGTGAAACTGCTGAAAGTACGATATTAAATGACAACCAAACAAGGCCAATCACTACGACAAGATACAACTTACTCTAGTGAAACACAGCATTGTCCAAACGTCTGCATTTTGTGCAACACTCGAGTGGTATTCATCACAAGGCGCATCCATTACCGGGAATATCTTCAAGGTAAATCCATAATTACTGCACTAGGACTAAATAATGGAACCACGGAGAAAGAAAAACAGACACCAATAGGAAGAGCAGAACTGATTGTTGATGAGCGAACGTCCAAAACATCCAAGAACTAAACAAAAAATGAACGTTGTGTCAAAGTGAACATTCGTCCATTTAACAACCGATAACCGATACAAAATTGCTGTGGGTGACCTAATCAATATAATAACTTGACTGAAAATGAAGAGCTTTCTAATAGACAGCTGAAAAGAGTTATTTGTTGGTTTCAGGTTACGACGATGCACTAAACAACAAGACAGCTTTGGGTCAAGCGACACCAATCTCGTCGCGAACTTCCAGGACTGATATTTGATGTCACCAGAAACTGAGCATGGAGACGAACGGTGTAAAGGCAGATCAGCGAACTCTGCTAATGACGTCCTATGGAGCTATGCCAACGACTATTAACATCAAGTTAAGTAATATCCTCACGACTATATTTAATTATCTGCTGACTGATACGGCTCACGTCCCCGAACGATTAATCCTTGAAGAGCATTTTCCGCAGGTATACCTTGATCATTGCCATAGTTGAAGATACGCTAGAACTTGGATTACACGACATCAAGTATCAAGTTACCGTCAGACATGTTAACGGGATACAGTTAAAGGAAAACAAAGAGAAGTTACCGGCTGCTGGGCATTAACATGGTTGAAATTGAACATTCCGGCCTCAGTAATTTTGTCATTTAAAATGTCGCATCGGCTTATAAAGTTATGCCAGCATCTTGTCAGCTTTAGTTTCCACCGTTCCTTCACAGAGTATTCAAAATATGTTTACAGTTATTAAGTGTCGTATTGTAACATACAATATCCTGTCCAAATATGCAACACTATATCTCACAGTTTCTCGGCAAAGATTCCTTTAATATCCTCTTCGATTGTCTGACAGAAGCATCTGACCGCTCTGTCTAAGAAGGCATTAGGACCGGTGCAGCAGCCGTGTAACCTCCATGCACTGCAGCGTGAGACAAAGGCGTTCTCTTGTCACATCGCGAGTCCTACTCGTACACGAGAACGGCTGGCCCTAAGGTGTTCGCGACGTTTTAATCACCTGATCCGCTGCCTGTCTCCATAAGTAACTAACGGCCAGCCGATGACCTTCCACTCCGCTCAACCTCCGTTATTAAGCTTTGTCGCGGAAAAATGCTCTGTCGTTAACAGAATCGATAAATGTATCAAACCCAGGCAGATTTCTGTGGATGGTTAAACAATGGTAACGTCGTCTTCAAAGAAGAAAAAAAGTATAAGTAAACTGATTAAATTGGAATAATATTTTCTGGCCATTATTATTTTTGTGCACAAAGAAATAAAATAGAGTAACAAGTATCTTACTTCAAATAAAGGTACTACTCATTAATTGTCTCCAATTTGGTATACCGATCTAGTATTCTCAATTGTAGTAAAATCAATTCTAATAGATCTGTGATTATTTTAAGCTTCATATACATGTATCTGTGATATTTGGAGAAAATATCTATCCAAAAGCAGCTTCCCAGAAATTACCTTGATCTCTGCATTGTCACTGTTAATCAGAGTTGGTCTTGTTTTGTAAACTATCTTGATCAGAATAGTTCAGTGGGGTTTTGTTTCTTTTAGTTTCAATTTGTAAATGGTTCCATCACACTCAATTTGGTGGGGTTTTTGTTGTTAACATGATACATAATTTTGTTCGTGCAGAATCTCGGGAAACCATTACTGTTGCATGGACACCGTACCATTTGTTAACCAATATGGCGGAACAGAAGTTGTTTTGGATAGAGCTTCTAAATGAGACGCGAGGTTGACGTTTTTAGAATAACAGAGAAGTCAGTAACACCTAAACGTATTCAGTTGAACCTACTGTCATTTCTGTCCACAGGGAAATGATTAGATAAATGAGATTGTCTCCTGGGATCAATTGCTGGAGTGGCTATTAGCCCCTAACACCAGATTAAATCGCTAATAGTGGATTAGTGGATTAGAACTTTAACAGGACCTGGCGTCATCTAATATAGGATTAAATTTAATAGCGCTTGGAACAATCGGACCCAGAACGAGTGTCTGGCCTGCCTATATTAAACCAAAAAAAAGCTTTAATTGTTTATCATGTATCAGTGACTTCGCATGTTTCGCCTATAGGGGGAGGGGAGAGGCGTAAAGGGGGGAGGGGGGTATTTACAGGGGGTCCAATGGGAAAAGGGGACTGGTGTAGCCCTGTGGTCCGTCGTAACATGGACATTGGAATAATGTTAAAATATTCTAGTGATAGTGACGTTTTACGATTTAAATTGGTTTAATGGTTACTTATTGCGTAAGAGCCTATGATCGCAGCTCTTCGTAATGGGTAAAGTGTTTGCGTGTGATTTGATAAAGTTGTACCGCTTACACTGATTTTATCAGGTAGTTAGATTTGTAAACAGCCCACTCATCTTCTAGCCTGGGAGCCCTGTTGAGAGAAATTGATTTTGTTGAAGCCGAAGAGCGACGAGTCGTGAAAGCTATGGATATCCTTTCTCTTCTAGCTGAATGTTAGAATTAACAGCTCAGTTTGATAAAAACACCATTCACATATCATCAATTTTCTCTGTTAGCCAGAAACAACTTTGTGTTTTCCTTGTTTTACACCAATATAAACCAGTAGAAGGCTTCGCAATCGCTGCCTAATATAAAAGGTTTATTCCTGTTAACTTACAAATAGATATCCATGTTGATTCGTTTCTGATGTCGATTTTCACAGAGATAAAATAGAAAGCATAAACGTATATAATCTTTCTTATACATGAGATTTTCTTCAGATAAAGCCAACCTCTTGCACGAAAGCGAGTATTCGCTACCAACTGAGTATATATAGGCACTGATTTAAACGTTTGTCCCAAGCCAACATCTTACACGCATGTTCAGTATTCGTTCCAAAACGAGTATATATAAGCACGGATATAAGCGTTTGTCCCAAGCCAACATCGTACACGTATGTTCAGTATTCGCTCCCTAACGTGTTCCCAAAAGCACTGATGTAAACGTTTGTTCCAACATCTTACACGTATGTTCAATATTCGCTACCTCAACGTATTATGAAGTTAGATTATTGTAAAATGTGACTGTTCACTTTTAAAAGAACGTGCAGTGTTTATGTCGATATCGTGCAATAGCATTCTTGTTGCAGGCTGGAGCGTGGGGCATTGGGAATTATTCTTGTCCGTCAAAGTTATCTCCTCTTCGCTCACGCGAAAGTATTCTCCAATAAAGCAGCCGACAACCCCGTAGTCTCGTGTAAACCAGACTCTTCTCCAATTAACTTCGACCACGGCACGGGAGTCTGGAAGTATTACAGCCAAGAAATTAAAAAAACAAATGGCCGTCAGAATTTTTTTTTTTTCAATGCTACCAGACTCTTGTGCGGTAGTGGAGGTTAACGCCAGAAGACTCCCGAGACTATCTACCCCGTCGCGTGAAAGTTTTCTCTTGTAAAGCAGATACCGTTGCCGTTTATAGAGAGTTACAATGTCAGTCTAAGTCGTCACTGCTAAAATTGTCTCAATCACTGGAGCATATGGCAAGCCGTTTTATCACTTCTAATACGACATATGTCGAATTAGTTTTGTTTTTATTTTAATTATGTACAATTTTTTTTCACATATGTGAAAAACAGTTTCACATATCTAAAACAAAAATCTATTCTACATATGTAGAATTCTTTTTAACATATGTAAAATTCTTTTCAATAAATGTCAAATTCTTTTTTACATGAGTAAAAAATTACCGTGACAAATAAAAAGTGAATATTATATCAGGCGACGCGTTTATTCTTATCCAGTGTTTTTATTGTAGCCTCATCAGTTTATTTTCCCGATGAATCAGACGTAGTAATGCTCACTACGGAATCGGTCGCAATTGTAGCCCTATAAAAGAAATGTAGTTTCCCTGATTTATTCTTCGCCAGAAAATAACAAATGCTTTGCGAAACGCAGAGGGTGGATGTGCTAATGACCAAATTGTAGTTTTAGAGAAAATTTATTGCCGCAAAATAGAGGCTGTGAGGGAGAAGTCTGTAACTGATGTCTTGGATGCTTTTATTGTAAAATATATCTTCAAAAGAGTTCCACTCACCTTTTTTTTTTACATAAGTGAAAAATATTTCCACATATGTAAAATAAACGTTTTTCACATATGTTGAATTCTTTTTTACATATGTGGAAATATTTTCATTTATTTTACATAATTCAACATATATATAATACAGATAGAAGTGATAAGACGGCTTGCCATCGGAGCGAACACATTCAGCGATTCGCGCTCGTTGAGCATCTAATGACTAGAGTTGACAAATCCATGGCGGAACATCCCTCGGCCATTTCCGTACCGTTAATAATATCGGGCGATATATATGGGTCATTTTGACGTGAATCACGGGAGATAAATCGCATGGATTTACTTTCATCATATGACTGAGTTGTCCACGTGTTAATTATTTTTAAATTACTTACAGAAGACAAAATTTGAATTATTTGCAGCAAGCCATACATAAGAAAGGAACGGTGTTTTGTTCAAATGTGATTTTACCCAAGAAACGGGCTTGACTGGCTTATTTAAAAACAAAATATATATCCGTGGAGTACTTTGGTTCATTTTCCACGCATGCTCACAAAACATCCGGCGGTTAACATTACACGTGTTCGGGTAATATTATTGCTTCCATGCACCACCGAGATAACTGTACTGCTACGGAACGTGTCGAAGGATGTTCCGACATGATGAAAAATCATTTTGTTTTATTCTCAAACATGCAGTTATTATAAAGTATAAAATAGTGTTATTCTTAGGTATTGTAGGTCTACATTAGATGATATGGATTACAACTTTTCAGTTTATTGAATATTACGTTTCTATATCATTCCAGAGATCGCTTTCAAGAATAAGGTGACTTGCAAACTAGATTGAAACGTTGAATCCAATGAACAAAGATTGTCGATGCCACTTATATCTACTTCCGACCTCTAAATTTTACTTAAAAAAGAATATGTCTAATAAATGCCTACTGCTCTTTCCTTTTTCTAGACTACAATTTTTATTTTGAATATTAGGCTTTACGAATAGATATGTCGGGACAAAGAAGTAAGTGGTTAAATAATCGAATGTAAATGTAGGCTTAGTCAATAATTATTACACCTTCAGCCATTAACATAACAAAAATCGATGACATTCATTGTTGGGTTAAAAAATATACAGCTCTTGGCTGAATGTAATCGATTGTGAAACACATTACCGTGATTACGGTTCACATTTAATGACACACAGGTAAATTCTAAGTCACATGAGATACATAGTTAAGGTAGTGGATATATAACATCTACCTTCAGGCTTAATGTACACCTTACATTAAGGTTAACTGTTGAAATTTACTGAGCATTGTATACTTACTAAACGTAACACAGAGAATGTTGTAAATTCCATAATATATAAAAACAAGTCTATTTAATAAATGAGCGGTACATTAAGTACACGATAAAGACGTACGTAGCAATTACGCACACATTTGTTATATCACATTGAAGTAAACAATTTACTCCGCGATTAATACATTCAGGTACACAATACAGGTGTACACTATTATTATCGGCCGTATATGTACATTCGTTTATGGTCTATCTTGTTTGCCTTACTGCATTTGTCAATAAAACCTTTTTTAATTAAATGATATGATCCATGCTAGACCGTATTGGACATTTTTGTTTGAGTAAGGTTTAACGCCGTACATAAGTCACCAATTTTGAGTTAATAAGGCTGTAAATCCGTCCTTGAACATAGCCATATCCGATCATAGTAAAGTCATACTCGAACTGCATAGTTTAGTTTAACACAAACGCAGAAAATACGCGTGATTTGCGTACTTCCGTTGCAAACCAAGAAAGGCTACAATCAGATTGGTTGACAGATAATCAATGTTAAAATACCTGTCGCAATTAAATGGTTTATTGCCCAGGAGGGACTTCATTAAATCAACAACTATCCCGGCTATAACAATGTATATCAAGGCACGTTTGTCGCTATAGCATGACATTAAATAATTTTTCAATGTATTCAACCTGGAATAAAACTAATATTTTGTTGAGTGGACATACTGAACAATAAAGACCTTACCTTATTCCAAGACTCATCCTTGAACTTTCTTGAAATGACAGTTTCTTGGGAACATTGACACGCACTGGTCGTTTATACAGAACCGAGTCCGAGACTTTGTGACGAACTCTATGAAAAGGTGGGTGAGACAAAAGCTTTCTGTATGGTTTCTTTCTGGGAACCGGTGGGTTGGCGTTTGATTGCACAGTAGCTGGTTTAATTAAACGTTCGTCGTCTGACGAATGCTCGGACTCGTCAGCTCCGTCGGTATCACTGTGGCGATTTGTCGCTTTGCAGGACACCGTTTTGTGATTTGATGTTAATAAAGCACACTGAATTGCTACATCACGCTGCCACGGGAATCGTGCCTCAAAACTTTCGCCAACAATGTCAAATTTGTTAAAATTGTCTTTCTCTGGACATGATATAGTGCTGAGCGGTCGGCGTGATTTGCTTACGTTTGATGTGACGTAACTCTCTAATTCTTCCTCTACATCCGAAGCTTGGTCTAGGTAAAATCCTTTCCGCGAAGAAACAGGCGCCGAAGACGTCACTGGATTGCTAATAAAAGAACACGTCTCACCGGCAATTACAGACGTTGAATAATGACGCCGCTTAATCTCAGCTGTGTAGCGTGTGTTTTTGACGCAGTTATTTTTGTCCTCAATTCCGTTCGCTATGTCACAGTTGTCGAAGACTGGTTGATCGATGACGGCTAATCGACGAAGTCTCCGGGCCACACGAACTCTTGCCAGACCTGTATCTTCAGTTCCTCTCTGGAAACCCATAGTGCTATCTGTTCCGACTATTCCAAAGTAACTGGCATTCTCCATACGGCTTCCTTCTGCAATAAAGGATATTAAAATGCCTGATTAGAAAGTATTGTGTGTGCGTATGCGAGCACGATTGGCCTTTACGTTGACAAGTTGCTGTCCCATATAGCCACTTGGGTAATTCATCGGTTCCTTCACGACGACAATATCCTATAGTGGGGCGTAACCCTATCAGTTCAACTCGCAATTACTAACTATGTGTTTAATAGAGGCCAATATCACACTTTCAACTTGATGAATCTCACTGAAAGAGAAATATTCCAAAGTGGTTTAAAAATAGTTTCTCATCAATGGCATAGCATCCAAGTTACTTAAAACTAGGCCAAATAGTATCAATTCGATTCAATTGATTACTGTAGTCCTAGCTGGGGTTACCGATATACATACATGTATACACTAACTCAATATCTCTATAAAGCATTGAGTTGCCTAATTATCCATTGATATATTGCATATGTTTATTTTATTGGAGGTTAACGCCCTGATTGAGATTATCTCACTCACATGACGGAATGTGAGTGAAATGGGTGAAGACAACCACCCTCGACACCACTAGCAACAAACAAAGACAAGACGCGACAAATGCAGAACAATCACATGACGTAATACAAACATCTAAAATAGATCGGCTTCATGTTGCCACTTAGCTATGAGAGCACCAGGGCAACAGTACTATACTATAATCCTGGATAAC
This sequence comes from Mopalia vespertina, assembly GCA_030265115.1. Classification (NCBI taxonomy): domain Eukaryota; kingdom Metazoa; phylum Mollusca; class Polyplacophora; order Chitonida; family Mopaliidae; genus Mopalia; species Mopalia vespertina. The sequence continues at coordinate 17,579 of JAQQZZ010081636.1, forward strand.
AAGTTTGACGGTATATCTTCTTACGGAATAAATTATGTGGACATTTAAATTATATCACACATAAGGACTGTACCTTAATAAACAACTGATTTTGAATTTAAATTATGTCTAATGATAAACTGGTCAGTTTTTATATAATTATTTACGAAGAAATATATAAAAATGCCTTTAGACTCAAGTATAATTGTTGTTTTATAACGAGGAACTAAATTGTGTAACCGTGACATCTCCAAGAGAAACCCGTCGAATAAACATAGCTAAAAACTGTGATTAAGCTTATAATCAATTTATTGTCATTAACGAATTGGTTGTTTAAATAGCAAATAACGTAATTTCTACATACAAATTTGCAATCAGAACTAAGTCTGTTTTGCCTATAACGTACATATTGGAAGTTTTCCAACGAATGCGGAACCACGAGTTGGTTTTTACCTATTGTACTTTTTCTTGGTTTTCCATGAATTATCGACAATGCAGTCGTCACACAAGTGAAATACCATTGAGTACGACGTTAAACGCCAATTAAACGCCCAACGTATGTGCTACATGTAACTACATATGGTTCATAAAGGCTATATTTATTAATTTGTTTGAATCGGGTTTAACGGCGTACATAGGGTTATTTCACTCACATGACGGCATGCTAGCCCAATGTGTGAAGGAAACCACCCTGGACGCCACTGGCAGCAAACAAAGACCTGACGGAGATAAATACAGGATAATCACAGGACGTAATACAAAGACAGTGCAAAACAGATCAGCTTTATGTTCCCCTTTAGCTCTGAGGGCGACAGGGCAATAGGAAATCCAGTTCATATATAAGAGTTGTAATTTCCTTTATATTGGATTGAACCCTCTGACAGAGAACAGTATAACTAAAGTACATTTAAGCTGTCAGCTATGGAGGAACATTAATTTTGCAACAGAGCATCATGGTTATGGTGTTTAACTCTTTGGAAGTACACCCCCGCCATATAAGTGGAATACCCTTAAGTACGACGCAAAACACTAATCACTCAATCGATCAATCGCATATGCTTGGCGCCTCTATGCCTTATTTTGTTATCGTTAAAAATGTTTTTTTCATCCATGACACTGACTTATAGTTTGTAAGTAAAATATAAAAGCAGGGTTCGCTGTATAACTACAATTGGTTTAGAGAGTTCCTATCCTATATATTTTGGCTATGTTAGCGAAAAAGCCCTGCGTTAAAAACCGAGTAGAGTTAATCGCTAATCAACGTAATATACAGACATACATAATATTATTATACATATATACACGACATAATAATATATAGACGCGACACACAACATCATAATATATACACACGGCACACCACATATCAATATATAGACACGACATAATAATGCATACATACGACACATAATATAATACTATATAAACACGACACACGACACAATATGAAAACACGATAATCATATGATAATACATATACAGACTTCGGTAAGAGAAATACACAACTGATGTTATTTGTTTACTACCATTGATCCTAAGGAGGTTAATTGTAATTCAGAGTTATCTCAATACAGTAACAACATCGGATAGAACAGGTTACAGTTTGGATGCGCAACTTTAAACAGATTTGAGTGTTTGCATGGTTTTCGAGGTTGTGCTTTAACAACTGCTGTGAAACTCCCCC
>JAQQZZ010081647.1:0-19240 GCA_030265115.1 Mopalia vespertina
GATATGTGAACAGTTTTAGCCGAAATTTTTTAGGATAGCCTTTACATGCACTTGCCTGCTATGTAACTACACATTCAATTTTTAAAAAAGAAGGCTCTATATTCTAAGGGATGTATTGATAGAGCTGTAATTACTTCCACTTTCATAAGTTTCAGTCTGTTTATCTCGCCTCACCAAAGATCCCACAAAACGGATTGGCGAGAGAAATTTTGACATATCGTCAATTTGGCGACCAATTTTTTTGTTCTAGTCGCCAAACGGCGACCAAATTTTTTTTCCTAATTTCGACCCCTGACATGTCAATACTCATGATCACGAGTAGCTGCGCATCACCTTGATGAAGTACTGAAGTCAATCGGCTCGGATTCAGAGCCTCTTATAATAACAGTTAAAAAAAAACAACACAAAAAACAAACCCCATAAGACTTGTAGTACAAAGTAAATAACCCAGGGATTGATTGAAGTCATTTTGAGGGACTGAATATAGGCTCCTCTTATTCAATTATAACTCAATGTTAGATGAAAATATTCAATATATGCATTTACGTTTTCAACTATGTAAGCTTATATTCAATATTTTGTAGAAATTAAATTTCAACCAGAGATGTCATTTGAAGTACATATGGTTTTCAGAACACCAAAGAGCTGTCCATTCATAATTATTATTCAATTTTGTAAAAATTTTCATAAAATTTAAAAAAATGAAAAAAAAATGAGTTTTTATGAGTTACCTGTGACTTTGTTTCATTAGTGCAGGAGGTTTAAAACAGGCCTCTACTAGAGAAAGGGGTTAAGGCATTTTGGTCTAATTGGATTATCTCCCCTGAATAAGTCATCTTGATCAAAGTGTGAAATAAACAAAATGTATATACAGTACATCCAAATGGGGACTATCCATGCACTGTGTTTTTGTTATGAACACAATACATCAAACTTACCCCTAAATTATGTAGACTGTTTTCACTGGATGTCTCCACACCACTGGAGGAGGCTGCACGGTCAGTCACCTTCAGTTTGTGAAGACTCTGGTCACTATCACTTGTAACTGGGGATCGGACATCAATGTTAGTCTCAGGAGACATGGCAGTTTCCTCTGTTGAGGATCGAGGGGTATTTCCCTCAGGTGTCTTAGGTGAGTGCTGTGAAATGTCAAGGCTATTGTCCAAATGGTTGTTGCAGGTCACCACCACCTCTACATGAAATTCTGGCCCATCAGATTCACATTTATCAACACTATCAACAACATCTTTAGAGTCCGATGATATTTTAACACAATCCTGAGTCTTATTCTGTGATTTTTCATCGACACTCGAAGAAGCATTCAGCATCAAGTCTATTTGGTCTTGCTCATGAACCATCGATTCAAAGGCTGAATCCAGCTCTTTGATTTCTCGTACTATGATTGGCTGAGAGTCTGAATAACGCTTGTTCTCAAATTCGTAACTCAGCTGGTAGGAGCTGTCTACATTACAGGAGACTGTTGGGTTGTCCTGCAATGAGTGATTTGGTGGATCATCAGTCGGTTCAGTGGTTATAATTGATGGTGGAGGATTAGGCTTAGGCACATTGGTTATTTTGGGGTAATCCACCACATGGACATCTGCATGTGTTACCTGAGATTGATACAGTGTCTTGCACTCTCTGGTCCCTTTTGCTGAGGTAGGTGACATGGGCCGAACCGGTGACATTGGCCGAATTGGTGACATAGGTCTCCTTGGTGACATGGGTCTCCCTGGTGACATAGGTCTCCCTGGTGACATGGGTCTCCCAGGTGAAAGAGTTTGATTCGGTGAATTTATTTTGGTCCCATCCACTTTAAATGGTGGTGAAGACACTGGTGATAAGGCACGAGGAGTTTTGTTCCCACTTTTGCTGGTCTCAATTGGCGGTCGACGTTTGATTGTCCCAGTTTCTTCAGAACTCAAAAAAGTTTCATCTTCTGAGTTTGAAGAACTTGAGCCACAGCGTTTTGGTTGGAATCCAAAGAGTGTTCCCTCTTTATGAGGGTTGTTGGGTGATGCCAGTAGATTTAAGGATCCATTTGTCTTTATCTTTGTAATGGAATTACGAAACTCGGATTTATCTTTCCGTTCCAAAGATCCAAAATGGACTGGGTCATTATTAACACTGGCGTTTGTATTCAGGTTCAAATTGAAATGCCTCGTAACGGGTATCGGTTGTTTTGTAGTGTCATTTGACTTGCTTTCACTTTCTACCTGTTTTTCATATTCAGCACACATTAACAAAATTTCCTCTAAACGCTGGCGTTCCTGTTTTTCCAATTCTTGTTCTCTTTTTCTCTCAGCAACCATTTCTTTATGTTTTATAGATAGATCCTGTTGACTAGCAGTTAGTTCATTTATATCAAATTCTATACCTTCAAAGGTGTGTCTAGGGTTTGCGAAGTCTGAGCCCATACTTGACCCACTGCCCCTGTTGCCATTCACTACAGCAGCTCTGTTGACAAAAAGTAAATTGTTTCCCATGTTATCAGAGGCTGGTATATCTTTACCATACAGGTCCTTCAAGCCAACTGGTGGATGTTTGTAGAAAGGGGAGGTAACCAGAGGTGAGACAGGGGAGGTCATCGTGACGTTACCGGATGATGTCGAGGACAGACTAGATCTTGTATCAGAGCTACCACTTGAGGCTAGGCTGCTAACACTGGTCAAAGATGTGGTGCTCGTTGAGCTGCACGTACTGGGAATACGGTCTGATGAGGTGGGGGTTGTACCCTGAAGAAAGCTAATTGCAACACGAGTGGTGGCAGTATCTTTGGTGAAAAGTTTCTCACCAGCGTACGTGACCTTGGGACTGGAGATATTACTGCTGTCACTTGAGGAATCTGTTGATCGATCAGTGTGGTCTGATATAACAGATGGCGATGGACTTCCACTGTTTGTTGGCGAGCATGGAGAAGACTTTCCACGAGAAATGAACTCAAATTTACACACTTTATTCACAAAATCGTCCTTTTCCAAGCTATCCCGGAAAACCTCTTTATTGATTTTGCGCACTTTTGATTTACTGGAGTCTCTAACTGGCACTGGTGGTGGAACTGAAGAATGGGGTGGTAAACAATTGTGTGGTGGTGATGAGAGATGAGGTACTGGTGATTCTGTACGATTTGAGTGTGGTTGTAGTGAAGGGGAGTTAACTGGTGATCTATTGTCGTGTGAATTGTTAGTAAGAGCTGAACCGTTTCTTCTATTTGGTGACTGTGAAGTGGCTTCAGATATCATCTTAAGATACTCAGGATTGTCTTCCAGCCCTAAAACACAAGAAAGATAGCATGGTTTAATACCTAAAACTCTTATTTTATTTATTTACATAATCAACATTCTTTAAATAGGAGTAACTATCATTGGCCACAATTATTGTAGGAAAACTGGGTGAAACCCATAAAAGCTGCAACGTTCCGCTGGTTGCAGGTGAACCAACCAACGTATTCCCCACAGGGACATGAATGTGTGTGCTTGTTTGTATGTGGACCATAAAGGTGTGATTTGTAATTAAGACTCAAGGGGATTCCCCTTATTTGTAGGATTTGGATGGGCTGATAATGATGTACAAAACAGTCGATCAATCAAAACTTCGCAAATAAGGGGAATCCCCTGAAATCCTTATTACAAATCGCAGCATGAGAATGCTCCTTTAGAATACACTCTAAAGAAAATACTATAAGTGGCAAATTTCATGGTGTTTCAATCAAATAAGCTTGCATTACTAATTGCTGGAAAAGCTTGTCTCCATGAACACCTCTCTATGACTTCACTCTAGTTAAGAATGATAGAGTGTAACACAATATAATGTAGAGCTCACCACCCATTAGTTAAATGATTTACACTATATGACATACATTAAAATACCATGATTACCCATAGACATAACACTTATAAAAACATTGTAAAGAGAACAACAATTGCTTATCTATTTTTACAATATAGAAATTCTTGCACACTTCTCCACAGTGCTGTACTCAGTTAAAATCAAATACAGAGTTGACTGAGTATGTCATATAACATACCTCCATATTGACTGGTCAAGTCAAGCCCCTGAATAACATTAATCCTACCACAGATCGTGACAGATTTTAAACTACAAGCTTCACTCTCAACAAACTATGGTTAAATACACAAAATCATAACTGTCAACATAACAACTGTTTTTTATTTTAGGGAAGGCCACACAGAGTTGATATACCAGTTCTGTAAACATTGTGTTTCTGACATGTGTAAGCCATTCAATTCTCCATAAAGTTATTATAAACCTACCATTTAGGTTTTATATGAAAGCAAACCTTGGAGTTTGATACATAATGCTCTACAACACAATAAAGTGTGATATTATCATGATATATCGATAACACCAATAATACAAATAGACAAAATGTTAGCTCGTGTTATTTCGTGAATTTTTTGTGTAACAGGTTTACTAGTGGGCAGCTTTCTTTCTGTTTCAGTTACATCTCCTGGAACCTGTTATGTCACATTGTTCAAACTGACATTGTAAAAAAAAAAACATACGAAAAAAAAAAAGTGTTGTCTGGCAAATTAAGTACAAGAAAAAAACTGATAATCTGCATAAAAAAAACATTAATTTGTACTTGATGGCTCATTATGAATTCTTCAAATTGTAACTGTGTTTCAACACAACCCGACATTGTTGTTATATTATACCTGCACAGGTAAAACTTGAGCAGTTATATAGAGTATACTTCTCTAACAAATAAATAGTAGCTGTACAACATTTGCTATAAAGGTTCATGTAAATGAGAAGTCACTTTAGCTATACATTAGTCTATATAACATGTATTTCCACAGTTTGTTTAATAACCTTATTTCAAAATGTGGTTGTTGATAATATTTGAAAAGATTATCCCTCAAACCACAGGGTAACTTTTATCTATTTTTGTAAATTTACATAATCTGCAAATTAGTTTTTCATAAAAGGAAAAGGGACTAAAAATATGTGAAAAAATTGTTCTGACAAAAAAAAAAAATGAAATAACTACTCTTAAATCTTAAGATGTAGGTAGCCCTGCTGTAAATACTTGAAAAACCTTCAAGGGACAATAAAAATTATTTGCATTGTAAATATATCACATTCTCTTAAGAATTGAAATATATCACAAACCTTCTGAAGTTAGACAAATATTATCTTGCAATGATTTGTATAAAAAAAACATTTATGTCATAAATAATTTAATTCTGAAAATTTTGTTTGCAATTAAATTACTTGTGAAATAAATACATGTTAATTTGTGTTCATGTGGCAAGTATTATTAAGTAATGTTTTTCGACGTAGTTCAGAGTTAACCCGTTAAGAGGAAGAAATAAGAGGGAGAATTTTGTAAATATTTACCATATCTACATTGTATATATATGTAACAGACATCAAACTGGGAGAAGACGTTGAATAGCTGGCTATTGTGAGAGAAGATGGGTCAGTTTACACAGACACCTGGAAGTCACCTCTCTTAATTAATCTTACCTGTGACTAAGTAAACTTTATTTTACTTGTATCTATATGAATCCCATCCACATTCATCCCAAATATTTAAATCTGTAAAACTCCTGTAATTGTCACAATTATAAACTGTGGTCCAAATGAAAAGTTAGTTTACCTCACATTCATGTAAATGCTTTGATCCTATATTTTAACATCTGTAACACCATAACACACAATCCAGATCATTGATCATAGGCAAAGAAAAAAACATCCGAGATGAGATACAAATTAAGGTCAAAATAATCCAAAATGATACCCTAATATGCACAGAAATGAGTTAACAAAGCTGAATGATTAAACATTAAACCAGTTACAGCAATTCAGCTCACAGCTGATCCAAAATATAATTCAGAACAGAACATCCTACTTTGTCAATCTGTCAGAGCTCGTTAGTACAACATCTACATTCATATATCATAAGACAAAACACAAAACATCTCCAGATTGTCAGATGGAACTAATTCAACAGAATAAGATGTACATCTGAGTTTGCTGAATTGTAAGGTAAATAATACACAAACTGCTGGCACTAGGCATACATAGGGTTTGATTCATTGCTGGCTGAAGTATGTTTCAAATGGGGTTATCTATGGAATGTATGCAGAGAGGGTCAGTTGAGCTGGATTGATTACACAGTCTATCCAGCACAATGACAAGCCTCACTTCCTATATAAACTCACCTAAGACCTTCCCCAGGTGATGTCTATATTTCACCTGTAATTAACCTGGTAATTTTACCCCACCTCTGATCTCTATATCTCTACAACAGTCTGACTAATACCTCAACTCATCTGTAAAATTGATTTTTCAATTATAGACGCACATGTCAATGTTTTGATGAAGTCATAACAATATAATATCATATTACCACACATGTATGGGGCTTGAATGTTGATATATTAAACTAGTACTAACTGGCAATGATTGTGTCACCTGACAAAAATATACATCGAATACTATATACAGGTATTGTCCAAAAATAGTTAATAAAATCCCCTCTCTCACCCCTTAAAAAAAAAGAAAAAAAACATGTAAAACTTTTTGGGACAAAAAGCATGCTAACATTTAGGACAATTATATCAGGGTTTTTCTTCTTCTTTGTTCATGGGGTATACTCCACAATTATTGCAAATTGTACAGTTTTATTAAATAATTCACACATTCAGAAAAAACAACCCTTAATGACTATGAGACTATTTCTGCGTTATTAATACACCAGCAGGAGTAAACTACCATTTATTAACCAACAATAATAATTGTCTGTTACTGATGAAAATACAAAATTAGGTTGATAGTTACCTCTTTTTCTTCACAATGACACTATTAGTATTCCAGTTCTTATACATTTACTTGGTAGTTTTTAAAAAAGATAAGTATTTGAAGGCATATGGAAACCTTACAATATGGCCCACCTAATTACAAATGCATACATCATGCCAACTTCAATAACAGAGTTACTCCTGAATGAGTAAAGTTGAATGTATTAACACATATTGTGTATTATAAGGTACTGTGTGTAGGTGGGAAAAGGTGTGCTGTATTCAATGACATCCTGGTAGTATGGCGCTCAAGACTAAAACGACCCTACCTGTCCATTGTGGATGTTATGATTGATAGAGACAATGATACATTGTTAGGACAGAATACAGAGTCTACCGGTGAAATAACACTTTAATATGAATTATCATTGCTATGTGCATGTAAGACGTTTTAAAATATATTGATGTTCTATACATACTTTCTACTAGTTACACTGATACACTCTGAATGAATGAATGAATAAATGAAATTTTTATTTATAGAAAGTGAAACTCCATCAAATTAACAATTTGCTCTTCCTCGAGGCCCTCTGCAACATAATTTTAACATAACATCTCAAATAACATTTTTTTAATTTATTTTTTAAAATATATGTGGTAACAAACTTTAATAACTAATTTAAAAGAGTCGAAAAAGAAAAGAAAGACACAATCTAATAAAAAATTGAACAACAGTAATTCACAGTTATTGAACTATGACAATTTTGTTTATCTAAAGGAAACATCATCTGAATCATCACTTACTCATTATAGCAGTATATGTTGGGGTCTAATTATAGGATCCTTATTCCAGAAACGGTTTTGAGTAAGATAACAGTTTATGTAATTATGACTCAAACAGCGGTTGAAATAATAGGGTTTTAGAACACAAACTGTTGAAATGCTACCAGCCTTTTGAATTGGCCTCTAAAAATCCTTAAACTCATTAATAGTACATTTCACAAGAACCTTTCAACCCCTGTCTAGCTAAGTTTTAAAACATATTATTTTCCAGATGTAATTAGTAAAATATACGATAAATTTATTCATGATAAACAAACAAGAAACACACAAATTTACTAATATAAAAACAAATGTAAATATTCTCGCTAGAAAGCGTAACATGAAAAAAAAAAACCCACAAAAAATATAAACAAATAATTCACACACTCAATAAGTTAATGTAATCTACAATTATTTGTTTCTTCCACAACACTTAGCATGTAATGGAGTTGATGGTTTACATTCAGTTTATTAATCAATTCAGTATACATTAACCAAAGTAATATTTATCTATCACCTAGATATGTTAATTGATACCCAAAATATCTCACAATAACCGGTAAGGACTAAGTTATAGATATTTATAACATTAAAAAGCAAGCGATTGTTTGTTTGTTTGGGGTACATTGTACTTAGGTTAGTTGGCTTGAGTGACTGTGTGGCACCACAATATGAGATTGAAATATCACTGTTAACAACCAATGACAGGAGAGAAGACAAGTACTGGACTCAAAATATGGGGCAATGAGAACAGGTGTTCTCAACAAAGCCAATCCATTTGTCACTTGGCTGAGAGTTTGTAAGTTTGTTTGATTGTGATTTAAAGCCATACTTAAGGTTATTTCACGCATATGAGAGTGTGCAAGGCTACAAGCCCAATGGATGCAAGAAGTCACCCTCTACATCACCAGCAACAAACAAACACGAGAGATGATAATCACAGGACACCAGACAAAAACAGCGCAGACAGATTGGCTTTGTGTTGCCCCTTAGCTCTGATAGCACATGGGCAACTGGAAGCTCCCTAACGGGCATAAGACTTAGAGGGCATAATGTTGAGAACAACTGCCACACTGGTAAGTTTGTTAAATCTTGATTGAATTATACCGTATTGATCACACTTATATCTTCACTGATCAGTTCTATTGAATTAGAATAGTACACTGACAGAGTAGTATAGACGTTCCATAGTATTGAATACAAACCCATCAAACTAACACTAAGGGAGATCACAATCATTTAATGGGACCTTTTTGAACAGAAATCAATATAAATCCTATCTTGTAGGAATAACTTTATTTATTGCACATACAACCTGTCATACAGGAATGCACACATACAAGTTAGGTTATAGGTTTTAATTAGGACACCAAAAAAAAAAATTGGAGAAAATCCAAAATTGTTGTTCATAAAAAAACCCAAATGCTAAGTTACATACATTGTATATTTAGTTGCACAGCCTTCTATTGCTAATCACTCAAGCAGATGATTGACGAGGCACCTTGTTACATAAACCATAGATATAATATAATTTGATATACATGCCATTGTTGTCTCACAGACTAAAGTTTCATGGTAAAGGAACAACACACATACCAGAAGCCAGTATTAAAGCTGTTGGTAAAGAAAGCCTAAATAATATTATGTATAATTATATGTATTATTAATTTAGGCTTTCTTTACGAACAATTCAAATATAAATCGGTCCTATTAAATTAAGTTTGCATAACCATGGGGAAACCCCATTCTGTCCGTTCTCCCCAACAGCACAGGCCTGAGAGCATTTGGCTCTTTGGCCAGCATTAAACGCTTTCTAGGATGTAGGCGGTGCTGGACATCACCACACATTTTTGCATTCCACATATATTCAGAATTTCACAAAGGAAAGGTATATCTTAGCTAATAAATCATAAAATTTTAAAAGTATTCAAATTGTCTATTCAAGTATTCAAAGAGTACCAGAGACCACAGCCCTAGGCAACAAAACAGTGGCAAGACACAATACAAACTGAAGACATCTCAAACGTGTTGTCCCTTAGTGGAAGAAGCGCCCTCCCAACCTACCACTGGGTAACTCGGAAGTTTCATACTTCTGGTGTGTTTGTTTGTTTGATTGGGGTTTTACATCGTACTCAATGGTATTTCACTTATATGACGACGTGTCAGCCCAATGGATGAAGGAAACCACCCTTGACACACTGGCAACAAACAAAGACAAGACAGGACAAAAACAGGACGCAATACAGACACCACAAACAGATCGGCTTCCTGTTCCCCTTTAGCTCTGAGAGCACCAGGGCAACATGAAGCTCCCTCCTACCACCTGTGGTAATTAATAGAGGGTGCCCAAACATTTGATCAAGTTAAGAAAATTATAAATAACTTACTTAGTTATCATTATTAATAAATCTGCATACACTGATCCACTGACTCCCTTCATACCTTTCTTCACTAAAACAGAGAAAAACACTCACAGGTCTTCAATCATACCATACAGTATGTAAAAATACGCATAATTCTTCACTAAAACACATACAGGTCTTCAACCAAACATACAGTATGTAAAAACACACGCAGTTCTTCACTGAAACACAAACACGCACACTTCTTCAATTCAAAGTCGCAGTAATTTAATTTGATTGTGCTTGGATTTTATGAAAAGAGGAAAAATTAAATAGTTATTTAATTTTTTTTTTAAATAATGGTTTGTTGGTCTGAAATTGATGCGTTTTTTTGTAAATCATTCATAAAATTTTCCAAAAACTGAAAGAGAATATTTGTCACAATGTCTATACTGTAAGATACTTTATCTTTTAAATTTGTATCACCGCAAAATGAAAATCACTTTTTATCAGGAAAACCAGATCTCAAAACTTTTTTTGTTAAATTCTCTTTACAATGGTAAATCAATTTGAACTTGAAGCCATCAAGAGAAACAACAAAAATGTCTTTTTTGTTCTTTACATTTTCAATATTAGGCCATCCATATTAATTTATTTGTTTCCCGTAACCCTACCTACCCAAAACATTCAAGGTTAAAAAAAAAGAAAATGGTAGGTATTTTTTTTTTTTTTTTGCCGTTTTTCAGAAAATGAAGAATTGCCTCTTTATCCAAAAAGCATGGGTTATGTTTTTTTTTTTCAATAAAAATTGAATACACTGCCGTTAAATAAGCGAATTAGCCAACAGTAAGGCCTATAAATAGTACATGTATAAATTTATTTATTCAGATAAAATGACCGTATGGTACAATTTCAAACAAAAGTGTTTTTTACGTTTTAGATAAAATAATTTTTTTTAAAATACTAATAAAATAAAAAAAATAATGCCTACCTACCTACCCACTTTTTTATATTCTTGTTACGGGAAACACATATTGGATGGCCTGATATCCATCAAATCATCTACATTTTTGACTACAAGTGAAACCAGTAGTGAGTTATGTATTTCACTGGCACTCAAGGCTCTGGGTTTTACCGTCAGATTAAGCTCTAACCAACCAACTGGTGTTGAATATGTGATGACCCCTTGCTACTAAGGCCATCCGGCAGGTGGTTGGAGGGAGCTTCATGTTGGCCTGGTGCTCTCTGTTTGTGGTGTCTGTATTGCACCCTGTTTTTGTCATGTATTTGTCCCGTTTTGTCTGTTCATTGCCAGTGGTGTTGAGGGTGCTTTCTGTCACCCAATGGGCTGGCATGTCGTCATATAAGTGAAATACCCTTGAGTATAACGTTAAACCCCAATCTACGGCCATCCATAATAATTTATTTGTTTCCCGTAACCCTACATACCCTAAAAATTCAAGGTAACCATAAAGAGAATGGCCTGTAATTTTTTTTTTATTGCCATTTTTAGAAAAATGAACTACTTTTCATGAATAAGAAAAAAAACAATCTCCTCACCGAAAAAGGATGAGTTGTGTTTCTATGAATACATGAATTCTATGAATTTATTTCAGATATAATGCTCATATCAAGTTCTTCTTATAATAGATTTGTTTGTTTGTTTCTTGATTGCGGTTTAACATAGTACTCAAGGGTATTTCACTTACATGACGACGGATTGTCCACTTCACACTGTTCCTTGCCAAATTTGAGTGGAAAACTGGGAGGAAACCTCATTAAAATCACCTCCGCGATTGCCAGAGCCATGATGATCGTGTGACTCCCTCATATCATTGAGAGTCAACAGACGGAAAGGATCCTGTCGATGGTACATCGAAATAGGATTAGTAAGCGCACTCGTTGACAACTAATCCATGGCCATAGGCCTAATGCTCTATGACACAGTTTAAAACAAAACTTTTTTTTTATGTGATTAGTTAAAAGAAAAATAGAAAAATAATCCCAACCTACCTACATACCTCCCCACTTTTTTGATAATCCTGTTACTGGAAACATTTATATTATTATGAATGGCCTAACTTAAGAGGCATTGATGTATTTGGCGAAGTGTCCATTCTCAAAATCTTATTCTTACACGAAAGCAGGGTTAAAACTGTACTGAAAACAGCATGTTCCTATTGCATATTTTAGTAGCCAAAATTGTTGAGAAAGCATTTCCAGCCATCTATAAACCTTAGGCTTCAAAAAATCTTAAAAAGATTAACATTGTTATATTATTCTCTTGTTTTCAGATTATGGTAATTTCACAGATGTATCAGGATGTTTTGATGTGCAAGAAGGACAATGTTTATTGGCTCTTCGATACCGATACCTGAGGGTTTTAGGTTCTGGTCAGTCGGCTGTTGTAATTAAAGCACAGGTAATCTAATGAACAGTGTCATTGGTCATGTAAAAATTAATATTTAATTTGTTTCGGGTTTCCCCAACTGACAGGGGAATTTTTTTTGATCATTGGAAATTAAGTTTTTTTGTATATAAATTTGAGTTCTCACAGCAGGCAAGGGGAAAAAAATAGTCCTCTGACAGCAGGGGCTTAGCCAGAAATCAAAAGTATGATGTCCATAATGGTCATTTTGCTTCACATTTCAAATAACTTCCCTATCTTCTGCATGCTAAGCCTAAAGTTTCTTAAAACAGGGTGTCCAAATGAGGCAATTGTTCACTTCAGGGTGTCCATTTGGACGGGTGTCTGCCTGAGCCCTTGTCTGACAGGGTATGAGTTCAGGCCAGGGCCAATTTCATGAAGCAGTTTTTTACTTTAGCGAAAATATGAATATAACACCTTATTTTGAATTCAGATGATTTATATCTCTTTAACACAAAGTAAATAATTAAAATGAAACAAATACGGTATAAGCTACATGCAAGTACAATGTGAAATTTGTGACTATAGATTTTCACTTAAGTCAGAACTTGCTTTGTGAAATCGGGCCCTTTCATGGTAGCCTGTTTACAGGTTATCACTATTCCATAGCTGGTAATTTATTTCACAACAATGGTTTCCACGCGTCATTCCTTGATTTTACATCTGCTTTTTTTTGTAAAGTCAAACGAAAATGTGACATAGTTTTTTGTGTGTTTATTAATTAAGAAAATTATCTTGTTTCAGAAAAATAGTACTTTTGTTGTATACACATGTACATCATTAGGAATATTTGAAAAAAAGTATTTTACTCAAATCACATGTATTGCATATGAGAAGTTGAATGTTGACACCATGTAGAATTACTTTCTAGGAGAAAGCCTGTTCAGTGGGCTATCACTTAGCTTACATTCATCAGTGAGAGCATTTTCTCTTACAAGAGGGGTGATGTTATACAGGCTGACTCTGTATTGTATAAGGCCCACTGGTATTTAAACAGCCTAAATAGGCCTTAATTTCTTGAAATAAACAAAGAAATATATAGTAAGAAAATGTTTGTTATAACTGTTCTCTTTATTAGTATTATTCAATTCATGGATTAACTGGAAATATAGCCTCCTCCTGTTGACACAACAGATAGGATTGCATTTCACCAAAATCTGTAATACTAAATTGCCTGCCCTAATTTTAAATTTGCATATTGCACCAATCTGGTGATAAACATAACTTTTACTCTTTAAGGCCTAGAAAAATGTCTTGTTTCCTCTAACCCGACTGACCCTACAAAATAGCTTGAGTGTAAAGTTTTTACTTGTTTTTTATATTTGTGCAAAAAAACATACCCAGATGGCATATGTTGATAACAAAATAATTTTTTTCTAAAATACAATTATTTTTCTTAAATTATAATTTTGTACCTTTTTTTTAAAAAATTTTTTATTAAAAGCCTCTTTTTATTATTATTTAATTTTTATTTAATGTGCACTGGTTAAGTGTACATGTATGTGAATTTGCTTGCTAGCCTTGAATCAAAATGGAACATTTGGGACCAAATATTACATGAAGGTGTGATCCATAGATTTCTCTAGTACCAATGTGTGGTCATGTGGCTGCACCGAATCTTGTCACTGTGAAATTAAGCGACAGTAACAAGTGGAATAATTCTGTTTGTTTTGGGGTTGTTTTTTTTTCATAACATGTATTTTCCCAGATCATCTCCCCTGATTCAAGACTTTTTACACTGCTGTGATATTTTTAATGAATTCGATGTCTTGTCTGTTTTTTTGTTTTCTTTAATGGGGGGGGGGGTACAAAAATGAAAATCTGTTCATTTCCATTTTAATATTCCTATATTTAATCTTGACTATGTAGTAGCTTCATTCTGAGAAAGACACCCCAAACTTTAGTACATCTGAGGTGGATTTTATTACAAAGCTTTTGTTTTCCGCTTCTATAACACTGATATTGCATTTCTATGGTAAATTTCATTTTATCTGATGTGAATCATGAAGCAAATAGATACAATTACTTTCTGATTTATAGGATATATTTTGTGCAGATAAGGCGGTGACCATAGAAAGATGTATAATTACTTTCTGATTGTAGGATATATTTTGTGGAGATAAGACGGTGGCTATAAAGATCCTCCATTCTCAATATTACCAACTAGGAGGTCAGGAGACTGAGTGTTTTCTCAAACTTCAAGCTGCAGATCCTTTCGGGTTTTCTCCTATTGCCAAACTTCTGGTAAACAGCTTTTCAATAGTCTAAGTAAAAGTGTCATTTAGTTTCATTGTTACTGATAACAGAAATGACTGAGCATTGTTTTGTACCTACCAGCCATAGCCTTAGCTAGAGACCCTTCTGATGCAGCTTTTGAGACGAACATAAATTCTGAGTTTTAACATGGGAAAGATAGGGAAATTTATAATATTGACAGGCCAAATTTCCCAGAATAGTGATTTCTGACAGACAGACTTCCAATCCTAGCTAAGACAGGGCTACCAGTTCTTTCTTCTGTTATTTGTGCATTTGGGGCCTGTTCCACAAAGCGATCTTAGCTTAAGGTCATCTTAATCGTCATGGTGACCAGTGCTGAAGGTATTGTGACGTCATGGTTAAGGTCAACTTAGGCCAGGGGTTTAGCCAGAAATCTAAAGTATAGTGTCCAAAATGGTCATTTTGCTTCACTTTTAAAGTAACTCGGTGTCCAATTTTTACAGTTTCCCTATCTCCTGCAAGTTGAAGTGTCTTAACACAGGGTGTCCAAATGAGGCAATTGTTCAATTCAGGGTTTCCAAAGGACAGGTGGACACTCCTCTGCCTAAGCCCTTGACTTTAGCAAAGATCGCTTCGTGGATCAATACCCTGACAACTAGAGAGTTTTACCCCTTAAGCAGTAATGAACCAAGGGGCGATTGTTGTTGCCAAAAAATGTCAAATATGTTTTTTTTCGCGTACATAAAACTTGCATTGTTCAGATAATAAGGGAGTGACGGGAACGGAATAAAAATAACAGAGAAAAACATGGGAGCAAAATTTTTTTATGATTTTGCGAACGAACTCAATTCTTTCTTACTTCTGCTTAATGTTTACGGCAAGTGTAAATATTCATATTACTAGTGACCACCAGCAAGGTCATTAATGTTTTCGTATGCTGCTTTGATGTGTTCCATTTTGAAGCTCTGCAGGATCACAAATATGATGATGTTGCATTTCTGAGTTGTCAATTATTGTTGGAATACTCTGCCGCCATGTAAGTGAGATAGCCTTAAGCAGAATGTCAAACACCAATCAATCAATCAGTCATCCATTAGACTGGCTCACCAACAAGAGAATGAAATAAACGTAAATATGTGTTAACAACAAATAATGAAATCAGTCCTGTTTTTATGCTGTTGATTGCTTAGAATACGTTCACATTTGATGACCACTACTGTATGGTATTTGAGCTGTTGTACACACCAGACTGGACTGGGCTCTTCCACCCTTCTGACCAACCATCTGATACAGAGGTAAACATTAACTTAACATTATGCCTATAAACCAACCTATGAATATGATAATGACAGAAACCTGAGCCTACCAGTTCCTGTATATACCAGACAACTTGGCATTCCAATTCCTTATTATTAACAGAATGTGATGATTTGGACCTATGGATATGCCAAAAGTATTGATTATACAGATCTCTCAATCTACCTTACCTGTTTGGACCGCTGCTCTCAAAACTAAGGGGCAACATGTAGCCAATCGAGTCCATTTTCTGACCATGTCGCATGATGTGGCTCCGGCAATCCCTGGGGTGGTTTTTTACGGGGTTTCCTCTCGGTTTTTGTTGAGAAATTTGCTGGGGGTTTTTTGTAATTCAAAAACTGTTAACTATGCTATGTGGATCTATCATAGATTTAAATCTCATACTGTCAATTTTAAGAACTATTAGTGTTTGTGTGTACATCTCCAGTATAACCTTTCAACAAAACAAATAAAGCAACAAAATGAATAAATATTAAGTAATGGGCAGTCATGTAGCTCCGTGCTACCTACCTACCTGCCCTACCCCAAAGCCCCTGAAAAGATTTGCTGCTCTCTTTGTAGTACCTGTCATAGAACTTATTTCATGGTTCAGGTCTAAACATTGAATTTTTTGATTTTCAGACTATTTACAAAAAGATCAGAAAAGTAGCTCTTTGTTTGTTTCAAGTTTTGGGATTTCTTCAGACACAGAATATGATTCACGCGGACCTCAAACCGGAAAACCTTCTTTTGAAATCAGGTTAGTCTATCTATAGTCAGACAAGAGTTTAGCATTCCTTTATGTTATTGAAAATATTCAGCACATGCTATGCTAATTTTTCTGGGATTAAAGTTATGTCAATCCATTTGACTCCACTTTAGAAACTATCCCAAAGAGCTTGCTGTATTGGACATGCCAGGTTCTTTAAAACCTTAACACTCTCTGGTTAACTAATTCGCTCCTGCAAGCTTACATATGCGCTGCTCGAGACAACTGTCTCACCCCCAAGTGCGTTTATATGTGCTGCTTGAGACATTATCTTACACCAAAGTGCATATATATGTGCTGCTTAACACCATCGTCACACATCCAGAGATTTAGAGCTATATTTAAAATGGAATTATCTCATTGGGGACTAATGGAAAAAGACAGAGTGTGTCAAGAATCACGATTTCTGAGAGGATTTAAAGCAATAGAGCCCTCAGAAGACAGGATATGTGAACTCACCAAATCAAATCCCAAAATGATGAGAGAGTGAAAAATTTGCATTTAGGATTTTCCACTTACTTACAATGGATTTCCTGATTTGCTTCGTTACCTGTTTAAACAACTTATGAAATGGAGTAACCCTATTCAGATTAGATGGAAAAATATATTCTGTGCCCAAAAATATGATTTCTATGTGTTCGTAAGAGAATTGAGCCATGCATAACTGGACTTGAAGATACATGATTTGAAGACAAAATCAAGTTAACACTGACATTTACTTGAACTTCTTACATCTACATTGCTGCAGTTAAAGGTTATTTTTTATTGCTAAAAATGATTATTAATTGACATTTTAAAACAATCCCATTTTTATGCTTTTTTGCGCACTATAAAATAGTGACAATTATGTTTCAATCTTTCAAATTGTTTCCAAATAACTGATCCAAAATTTTGCATAGGTCATTCTGATACCCATGAATATAGTGCAATTTCATACAATCGAGAAATGTTAACATAAACAAAATTTTATTTATATAAAATAAAATAAATATTTTCATACATACAAAGTTTTCCACTGTAATTAGGCAAGGAACAGTGTGAAGTGCACCATCTGTCTTCATATAAGTGGAATTCCCTTGAATAAGACCTTAAATCCCCAATCAATCAAACAAACAAACAAATCCATTATAAGAAGATATTTGATAGTTGTGATAGTGTACTTGTATTCATATTGGTATTCATGTTTGATTTATCATAACTTAATTTTTTTTTTTTTTTTGGCAGAGAGTGACCTAAGTAGTTTGAAAGTAGCGGATTTAGGAAATGCTATCCACTGTGTTTATAATGAAGTCTCTCTCTATTATAATGATTTTGAACTACAGACACTACTTTACAGAGCTCCAGAAGTAAGAACACATTTTTATACCATCACTGGATTGGGATTTATACAATAATTAAGCAGGACACAGATATCCTGTATATTTGACACAAAATTCTTTTTAAAAAAAAGTGAAAATAATTTATGTCATTGTGGCTAAATTGGTATATGAATTATGTTTACCAATTTCAGTTCTCTTCTAGTCGAGTCCCATAGTTGAATTAAACAGAGCTTTCAGTTAAATATTTTCCCTTATATTCAACTCCAGTGCTTTAAAAAAATGTGGAACTTTAAACCTACCTTCCAGATCACATTCTGTGAGGGAACTTCATCTTGGTTGTTTGCTTTTTGGGGGCAAATTTGAACCCACATTAACTTGAGAGAAACAAGTGACATACATATTTTTAAATTGTACGAATGGCAATCAAACTTCCATGAACTTCCAAACATTGTCTTCTTTTTTGTTGAAAAATCGACTGCCTTCCGTATCTGCAGCCTGTCTGTTAATAAAACCTTATTCAATATCCTAAATTTTCAGGTGATATTTGGTTTACAATTTGGATGTGAGATAGACATGTGGTCCGTGGGATGTATTCTGGCAGAATTTTTCCTTGGTAAACCATTGTTCAATGGGAATAACAGAGAGGAAGTCCTCAAAAAGGTGAGGCTGTGTCAACCCTCAGTGTATCTGTGAAGTTCACTGGTAGTTTTCACGAGTGTCAAGTGTTTTGTTGTGGCATGTTCCATTATTAAACCCCCGCGGCTGTGGCTTAGTGGATAGTGAGTGTACTTACTAATCCTACTTGGATGTACCCTTCACGGGATCGAGTCCATCTGTCAACACTGTCATTAGGCAAGGAACAGTGTTAAGTGGACAATCCATCATCATCTAAGTGAAATACCTTTGATTATGACGTTATACACCAGTCAAACAAACTAATATAACCACCATTACATAAGCTTGTGTTATTCCCATTGATATATTGTGAATGCATTCACTTAAAAACAAATTCACCTATTAGCTTAAGACTTGTAATGTTTAGTGCTGAAACGGATAATCGGGTACCCGTGAACGGTTACAAACTTGAAGGTATTCGAGTAGTAAAATCGCAAACGGAATAACCAAAAATTTGACACGACCCCTTAACTATGCCGGCCATGTGGAAAATACTGTGTAAATAACTTGCTGAGAAATCTGCCGCTGTGTTTTACTGCTGTCATTTTTAATACAAATGGTGAAATAAATTCTAAATGGGTTCACTTTTAAGCTGTAAAATG
>JAQQZZ010081658.1:0-19240 GCA_030265115.1 Mopalia vespertina
CACTGACTGGTTTACAGCATGGTGCACTGACTTGTCTACAGCACTACCCACCCACTGGTCTACAGCAAGACCCACTGGTCTACAGCAAGACCCACTGACTGGTCTACAGGATGACCCACTGACTGGTCTACAGCACAGCACACTGACTGCTTTACAGCATGGCGCACTGACTTGTGTACAGCACGACCCACTAACTGGTCTACAGCAAGACCCACTGACTGGTCTACAGCACGACCCACTGACTGGCCTACAGCACGACCCACCGACTGGTCTACAGCACGACCCACCGACAGGTCTACAGCACGACCCACCGACAGGTCTACAGCACTACCCACTGACAGGTCTACATCACGACCCACTGACTGGCCTACAGCACGACCCACCGACTGGTCTACAGCACGACCCACTGGCTGGTCTACAGGATGACCCATTGCCTGGTTTACAGCACGGCCCAATGACTGGTCTAAAGCACGACCCACCGACTGGTCTAAAGCACGACCCGCCGACAGGTCTACAGCACGACCCACCGACTGGTCTACAGCACGACACACCGACTGGTCTACAGCATGACCCACCGACTGGTCTACAGCACGACCCACTGACTGGTTTACAGCATGACGCACTGACTTGCCTACAGCATGACCCACCGACTGGTCTACAGCAAGACCCACTGACTGGTCTACAGCACAACCCACTGGCTGGTCTACAGCAAGACTCACTGACTGATCTACAGCACGACCCACTGACTGGTTTACAGCATGGCTCACTGACTTGCCTACAGCACGACCCACCGACTGGTCTACAGCAAGACCTACTGACTGGTCTACAGCACAACCCACTGACTGGTTTACAGCATGGTGCACTGACTTGTCTACAGCACTACCCACCCACTGGTCTACAGCAAGACCCACTGACTGGTCTACAGGATGACACACTGGCTGGTCTACAGCACAGCACACTGACTGCTTTACAGCATGACGCACTGACTTGTGTACAGCACGACCCACTAACTGGTCTACAGCAAGACCCACTGACTGGTCTACAGCACGACACCTTGACTGGTCTACAGCACGACACACTGACTGGTCTACAGCACGACCCACTGAGTGGTCTACAGTACGGCCAACTGACCGGTCTACAGCACGACCCACTAACTGGTTGACATCATGACCCACTGACTGGTCTATAGTACGGCCAACTGACTGGTCCACAGCACGACCCACTGACTGGTCTAAAGTACGGACCACTGACTTGAAAGACACTAAATTTTCTGATACTCATTCATCAAACAGCACCCTTGGAATGAATTTGTATTCAACTATTAATTCCTGCCCATTACCAATTTGGTCGATATATATGCGTCACTTCGGATGTTTTCAAGGACAATTATCCAACATTGAA
Source organism: Mopalia vespertina (assembly GCA_030265115.1). Lineage (NCBI taxonomy): Eukaryota > Metazoa > Mollusca > Polyplacophora > Chitonida > Mopaliidae > Mopalia > Mopalia vespertina. The sequence goes on from JAQQZZ010081658.1 coordinate 1,402, forward strand.
ATACATATAAGATGATTCTTTGTGGATAACATATTAAAATATAATGAAACTGCCGAAATGTTTATTTAAGATGGTTTGAAGAGCTTTTCAGTGTTTGTAAATTAAGACTTTAAGTGTGTAACTTAATTTAAAAGCGGCTGTAGCTTTTCACTTTATAATGCTCTGTCTTTTAACGGAAAATGAACTTTTCAACTTTTGACATGTTCTGTCAGAAAATAGTAAAAGCGCATTGTAACAAGGAACAATAATACTCCTCATATCGCCTATAGAAATCTTTTGAGGTGATTTAAATATTGAAATTGTGGTCTGCATGTTTTATACATGCTGGAGGACATAGCACGGGAGGCTTTTGTAAAAGGTGATAAGTGAAACATTATCTCTGAAGGTGGCAATAACTGACTGAGAGATGCTGGAACATACCCGGATGATAAGTCACGAATGGGTCTTAATCACCGCGAGCGGGCACGTGGCGCAAACTTTTGGTGAACCACATATTCAATCAGTGGAAGAGAAAAGCAAAAAAACCCTTTGTCCAAGCTCCATCAGAGTGCACAGTCTTTTTATTCGTCATCTTTTTCGATTTTTTTTCTTCCTAGAATTTAATGAATTCTCATTGAGCTGCGGTTGTCGTGTGTGGTGATATAATGCTAGCCTGATTTTATCCCTAACAAGCTTCATTATAACGGAGAGCACATAGTTGGCCCACTATACATGACAAATGATAAATACTCCTAATTAGACCTAGAGCAATCGTTACAAGATTCTCGAGCATTTTCTCAGAGGGTTTTTTTCCACCCAGAGTAAAGTATTGTTTGTTGTGCTTATACATTACGTATAGCTCTGATGCTCGGAGATTTTCTGCTAATAACAGACTGGAAGTAGATTCCAAAAATATCAACCCCTATATAAATATAAAGTAAATATGTACAGTATCGCATTACAAATTAACTAATTGACTATGATTACAAACTCTTGAAAATGCCATTTTCAAATTGAGGGGCCCTGCAGAGTTACAAACTAGGAGGACTTTCATATATTTGATCTCGATTTTGATCAATGTCCCACTTAATTGTATTCCATTTTGTTTTAATTAACTTCACATGGATGTTTATATTAAAATAAAATGTAAAAATCGAACAATGAAATTGATTCAATAAAAAGAATGAGATTGTTTTAATATTATAGTATGACGTTACACCCCTAACCTACTCTCTTCAAAGAGATAGTCATATGTAGCAAGAAACATTAGCTGAAATGTCCAGGAAAATTGAGAAAATGTAATACATGGTTATTGAACAATGTACGCATCGATATCACGGTTCGCTCAGTGCAAAATAACTATATACTGACAGTAGTTTGCAAGCTATTGTTGTAAAATACTATAAGAAAGCATTTATAATGAGCAATGCGACTAATATAACAGTTTACTTGGTTGATAAGTTTCAAGCTTTCAAAGACTGGCTGTCTTCATTTTCAGGAATGGCAACTAAAGGTGAAAAAAGCACATCTTTTCAAAGCTTGAAACTTGTAAATCATGTACAGTCTTGTATTAGTCGCATCGTCATAATAAATGTTATAGAGCCTCTCCATATCGGTATATTTACAAAACTCTGTATCCTTGTCCTCTTTACCTGAGCATGTTTACATCTGGATCAAAGAGCGTTTTCCTTTGATGTAGCATTAATAATTAAAGGTACTGCTATATGTGATGCAACGCAAAAGTTAGCTTAGGTGGTTATATATTCATTAAAGTCCTATAGAAGCGTGCAAAATGGCCAAAGGTTTCAACTCTCAGGCTGGGGTCATGGACATTGTTCCATTTATTAAAGAACAACAATACGTAGTAATACATGGAATAGTGTATAATGCAAAAGCTTTGTTCCTCTTCATTTTTAAGCTAACTATTTCATACTGATTCAGGCTAAAATAACCCGTGAATTATGAAATTGTTTTGCTTTTCTTTGATATTACATATATCGTTTGTTGGCTTCTGTTTCTGTGGTAACCAACTTCGCTACATTAAACAGAACTTAATATTTGGTTTGCGCTTAACACTGCTCTGAGTTTCATTTTTATGATTGCTACAAAAATCAACAAAAGCTTCTTTCGTGCTTCTTTTATTTTTGGCAATAACCATATTATTATCGCAACGAACACGTTATAATTACGTCCTGAACTTAAACTCGTTATGTTTCTATATGGGCCTAGCTTGAACACATATCGATTTTATCGCCAGTATAGCATTACATAGCTGTATGTGTTACAGAGTGATATTCATATAAGTATTTACAACTAAAATAGACATAGAACACATAAATCTGCGCATGCACAAAATTAATTAATAAGTAACAAACCAAACACATATAGGTTAGCGAAACATATGAATATATATATTTCTATAATATATATGATTGTATATGATTAATTCGTGGGGAATCTGCCAAACCACAGGCGATAATCGTTTACTATATTATACGGTGTAATGATCGATGAGAACATAGCTGCAAATGTATAACTTTACACCATTTAGCAAATGACACAAACTCGCACTGAGCAAAAGAAGAAAATAAATTAGACTTGTCCAAATCAGAGTGCACCGAACCAACGACTGAGATTTCTTTCCTCACCCTCGAAACTGATTTTAGACGAGGCGTTAAAATTTTCCATTCGTTCGAGAATCATACGAACAGATTACATGAGTCTCTGACACCTTTGTCCACAAGTTAGCAAAGTTTGCGTGATAGCAAGCACTGATGTTTCACAAGGCGTGAAAACACCATTGGCTAGTCATGTAATATGGGTTCAGTTTACACTTTTATACTCTACGATAAAGTGTCTCTTTCAACGCGCTTCACCGTGTGGAAAATTGAAAGAAGATGTCTTTTGGGATGGCTGTGGAAAAGTGAATGACAAGTTTGAAACTATATAGTTGTAGCGGAGTAATAGAGTTCAGGAACTTTCGCATTAGGAGTCTAGAAGCGGAAGAGTGGATGTGACAGAGCCTTGATGAAGCAGCTCTTCAAGACCATTCACTGCCACACCGATCCTCTTGTCTCCTGGTAAACCTCTGGGACTCCAAACCACACACACTTTGTATCGAATCTCTATGGGGCTGATCAAATAAACAATAGAAGGGACAAGAAAATGAGTTTTCCTTCAAAGTTGGAACAGGTGATTGCATGGATTTATGTATTTTATGTACAAAACCGAAACAATAAGTTAGAGGCGAACATCTTGTGGAGACAATGGGGGATCGATCGTTTCTGAGATGGTGAAGCGGGCTAGAGATTTGATAGAAGACGATTAGCATGGAGATTCATAAGTTTCTGAACAATACGTTTAGTTCCAGCCACGGCCTGCCTGCCAAAAAAAAAAAGAAGAAACCGCAAGCACATAGAGGCCTAGTTAGATGCGTAATTATTGATTAAATAAGAATTGATTAAAAAACCACAGACTTAGAGAAAAATACTCCTTGGGAAATCCCAACGGGAATTAGACTCGTGTCATGGAAAGTTACGTCAGCCGAGACAATTCATGTCGGCCGGGACAAAACTTTAGCAAATATCGACTTACAACTTGCGGTTTCCCACAAATTAGGCAGCCAACAGATTGTCATTATTGCACGAATTTTGAATGAAGAAAACTAACTGAGATAGGATTTATGACAGTTGATAATCACAGACAAAGACATGCGGTTGACGTTCTTGGCGTTTTGGCTTTCAAGAGTAATGTATAACTTAAACAAAAGGCTATCAGGAGAAAAAAGACAAAGAACACGGAGATAGGGCCAAGAAAACCGCTGGGTGTCGGACTAAAAATGAAGAAAGAACCCCTCCCCATCCCTTAACGAATCGATGTAGCTGCTGACTCACATATTCTTTTTTAAATAACAAGTCTTGCCCTAAGTGGTGTGTATTATTATAGCAAGAGTAAGTACAATCGAGAAGGACATGGGCAGGCTTCCTCTCCATCTCCAAGGCAGGCATTGGGTCAACATGGGTCATTCTGGTCCAGTCCTGAAAGTGCAAACGACTGCGCTAATTACTGGCAAGACAGCTTTACGCTAGAAGTGGTGCCTGTAAGATCTCTTAACGATAGACCTGAGTGTCCACCCAAGCACTTAATATGGGTTCCGCGGAGGCCATCACCGTGCCCATTCTTAGAAAACATCTTAACGGTCAATCCAACAACAAGATAGTCAAAAGTTATTCTGTAATGAATCAACTAAGCACAGAAGCTTCATCACTTAGGCACGAGGGAAAATCCCCACTCCGATAAATCCTTACGTTTAGCATTACTAAGCTGTTTTAGAGAACTGCATATTTCAATTTGTTTCCGGTAATTTGTCAAACGATTATCTTATAATACCGAAACGTTTGAAAGAAAGATCTTATCGAGTGGTGCGGGTGGAACAATCGTAGTTTGATGTCACCTTTATTAGTGATGTTTGATTTCTTTAAAGATTCTTTGATTCAGATAAATTGTGACTGCCAAATGACTCTCCTGTACAATACTCGTAAAAAACAACTATCTGTTCATTGTCTTGAAAGCAATAGATTGCCATTTCGAACATCATAAAATACGATTTAAACTTAAAATTGTCCACACTTAAAGAGAACACTCAAATATAAGATATTCTTACTGTTAAGTTGAATCCCGTTAGCTATAGATGTTGGAACTGTAGTCACTTAGTTGTGATGTAAATATGTCCAATTCGGAACTGGCACAACCCAGTATTATTTAAATTATCACCATCATAAATGTTTTAACATAAGGAATAGTTAAGACTTTTTTTTCTTAAGTCAACTCATAGATTTGTAAGTTAACAGAAAGTTAACAGACGAGAAAAATTGGCCAGAATTGATAAAACAGAGCGTATCTACCAAGAATTTCGATGATTTCTCCGCGCTAATACAACCTATATATGGGGTAATTAAAGTATTTTTAATTTATTGCAATAACATAAGTCTTGTACCTTATTTTGGTCGGCCGTGTCACTTTAAAATACTGTGCCGCTCAATGGACTGAACAGCGTATCTACATATACTGCCCTGCTCAATCTGTTGAACAGCGTATCTACATTTACTGCCCTACGCAATCTGTTGGACAGCGTATCTTTAATACTGTACTGCTCAATGTGCTGAACAGCGTAAATACATAAACTGTACTGCTCAATGTGTTGAACAGCGTATCTACATATACTGCCCTGCTCAATGTACTGAACTGCGTGAATACATATACTGTACTGCTCATTTTGCTGAACAGCGTATCTACATATAATGTACTGATCAATGTGCTGAACAGGATATCTACATATTTGATTATTTAACACGATTTTAACTATCATAGAAGAACCGAAATAGTTTCCTTTATCTTTGGCAACTATGTAACATAAAAACTAAGAAACAATAAAGCAAATCTTCAACCGATTGAGAGAGAATGTAGAATGACGTTGATACACTGTGAAGAGAATGGTTTATTTAAGATTAAAGTTGATGCGGTTTTCTATGATGCACTGGTAACAATTAAATCTGACAGACGGAGCTGAGGCAAAAAATAATCCCAGTTAATACGTAAAGCTAACACGATTATAAATTCGTCCATGTGATTATTTAATAATCTCACAGCACATCATGCGTCGCATCAACACGCACTGTTGAGTAAGGCTAGACAAGGGGCGGACTTGGCACAAAAAGGAAGATTGTTCTTCAGCAAATCGGACTTTCTCTCAGAGCAAAAAAAATACGTACATATTTAATATATATATATATTATAGGCCATGCAATTTGGGAGTCTAATCCTCCTGGATGACGGGTATTTAATATTTTGTAATCATGTAATTAGGAATAAATTATTTTATAACAAAATTCTAGAAAAGTATTGTATTTAGGATAAAAGAATATATCTTTTATTAGCATGTCACTTATTTATATGTCACAGAAATAAGAATATCTTCAAGTTGAAAACCAGAAAATGTTATGTTCGCTAATGCTTCTTTCAAAACATATATGCTACATCATAAGACGGTCTTTGATCTAAAAATTATCAAAACCTAAACTGTATCATGATAGAAGGTGACCAAATACGTGAATCGCCATTGTTCTGTATCCATGCTTGCCAGGCAAATCTAATTCCACGTCCTTTCTTAAAGAATTTGCATGTACTAATTATATTAGAAGCGGTTGTGGACAGGATAGAAGCGCCAAGGTATGGTTTATGTTACATGATTTCCACTCTGTGGCCAATAATTATTCCATACTCGAGACTTGAATGTTAAGCGTCTAATGCTACGATTATTGAAAACAGATCAGCCCGTGCATCAATTATTAACAAGATTTCGCTGCTAAAAACGCTATATCCATACCATCTGTTATTATGACGATCGTTTACTATGACAATAGTGCTACATTTTCAGCTTACAATGAATTGCTTGTGTGTGTTATGACGAAGAACAGTACTGCATTAGATAGACTATGTTTAGTATAACGCACAGATTTAGAGGCATGACAGATCTGTATTGCTGCATGGCACTAGCTTCCGTACATCCTAAACCCGTTCAATACAAATGTATGGAACACTGCGCAAAGACAAGAAGAGACTATCGCGATCTAAAAGTCATTTTCTATGAAATTAGTATGTTTTAACGAACATGCGTGATGCACCAAAAACTATATACCGATGTGTTTAAATACATGTTTTACTTTCTATTGTTACCTTTTTAAAGTTTTCTTTTTCGCTTGTTCGTGAGTAATTCTCATATTTTACAAACTGGTTAAAACATTCTTTGGTAATGCATATATTGAGCAATGCGTGAACAAATTATTTATGTATCTTTGATTAAACAACTTTGATTTACTGTGTGAGAACACGAAACAACATTGAACGTGCGCACTTGGGAAGAACTTCTATGGTTTTAATATATTTTTGAGAAAATAAGTTTTCAAAATTTCAGTACAGGTTATTCCATTAGAAATAGTAAATGGCCATATATATCTTCAGAGTATTTCCGCTAGTTTGTTTTAAAAACATGCTCTTGTTCAGTGCTGATATAGTTAAGGACAATTTGCTGGTTAAAATACATAGAGTCGTCCAACCATCGGTCGTTAGAATCTAGCCCAAAATAGTTTGCAGTTAATGCCAGCTACCTAGATCTGACTTCCAATACATAAGGTATAGGTGTTCATTGAGTTAGAAAGATAAACTTTAACATATTCTCACAACTACAATAGTGCAGAATGAAGTGTATTCCTTTCAATTTATTTTACCTCAAAAATATCAATAACATTTTGGAAAGCTTAATTTTGGTTTAATAAACTGGGTGCTGCCCTCAGTCGCTTTTGCTTGAAAACATTCGATATAGGAACCATGATATTAAGGGACAGTAAAGTCCTCCTTCGTATGAAAGTAAAATTTGGAGGGGAAGGTACACCCTTTGTTAGCGTAAGCGGATTTGAATGCAATCAGAGCTTCATAGAAATCTATCATTAAAATTCTCGAATCCCCTCCCGCAAATGGTGAACTAGGCGATCTTAGATTTTGGGAAATGTCTTGAACCAATTTCGCGTATGATATTTAGAATTTGTTAGCTAAAATTTGGGATAATTTCAGTTATTTGGATTCTACCAGCGTATCGAGGGACTTCATTAAAACCCTAGTATAAATTATAGACCATTCATTACAGAGACACCAATTCAGCGAGAAGAAGAGAAAAGGAAAAGTCCCCATAGTTTGGAGAAAATTTTCATCATTCGTTGCTGTGGAAACTTATCTGCATAAAACCCAGCTTGGGGATTCAAAATGGCTTGAAGGGTTTCTAAGGCGTTAGATGGTATAATGAAGTCAGCCGTTTGTAGAAGAGATTTTAACGATGCCTTCATGCAAACTTACTAATTGTCGTTTGAAAAGTTGCGGTCTGAAATCGAAAAATCTCTTATTAAGATGAGGCATAATGACGTGAAAAGGTTAGGGCTCGGCTAACCACAACAAAGGCTTGTGGTTTGCCCGTGGACGCGTTGAACGGCACATTGCCTCCAAGATTACGCCATCTGCAGGGCAAAATGAAAGAGCTTGAGGAAACAGCCAAAATGCTCTAATCTCCTCAAATTAATCTTCATAGAAGATTTCTGTCTTTCTTAATTTTTAAGCCTTTTCACAAACGTTAGTACATTATGTTCTTAGAGAAGGCACAAATTTTAAACAGCCAATAAGGTAATCACCGCAGTTTTATATTTACAAAAAAATAAACAAATAAAATATAATTTTGAACAAAAAAACTCTTCATCTTTACCAGTCTTGTTGCATGCGTGACTATCTGAAGCGCTATTTGCAGCTGAATTTAATAGCAATACCTTACTTTTGAAACAGATCTCGTTTTGTGTTTTTTGTAAAATTGTCAAGGGGACTTTTGCAAACGGATACAATTTTAAACGGAAATGTCAAAACGACAGATTCCTAGGAAAAGTGTATCATATTGCATAAAGATATTACCAACATACTGAATCTAATACACGCTGTTATCTGGAACAATAGTTTTAAAAGCATCTTTTCTTTACACGACTTTAACGTCAATGTCCGCAAAATGCATTACCATCATACCACAATTTACTCAATGTATTGTTTTACAAATCCATTTCGATTAAGCAGAGATAGTTGGGTGTCTTTCAGAGTGTATTATGCCTTTGATTGTGTCGTCTTCAGCTCGATGGAGTCAAACAGCTGGTCACGTCACACGTCTAAGGCACTTCGGGGTGGTCGATTCTACTTATTTACATGGCTCTTTGTTAATCGAGCCTAAGGAACAAACAACACTACTGTTTTAGGCGAATTAATTTACCGATTAAAACGTATCGTTGAAATGCTGCAATACTCCGAGTCAATTTATTCAGAACGATGTATTGGTGGGCGTTGTTCCACAGTTTAAAGAAGCGTATAGCTTGGACGAGTTTGCATTTATCGTCAGCAGGTAAAGTTTACCTGGGAAGTTGGACACCCGTTATCGAGACAATGTGGGTTTTGTGGACTTCGACCGAGATGTATTGAAATGCTATGAGCTGTGAAAGCTTATTGTCGTGCAAATCTCTACCACAGCTCTCACCGCTTCTGTCTACATTATATATTTTTATAAGGCCATTGATATTTTCCTCTTATGTCCCTCAATCTTGCACATCGTTGAAGCGCCGAAGAATAAACTGTGAGAAGTGGTGAGTTTAGCATTGAGTTTGAAGTGCTGTGATTTTGAGCGTCTTCTGAAAGGCCTCAAATAAGAAAACAAAGGTGGACAAATCTGTTCATATCATCATGTAAGGATCTATGCAATACCTGTGTTGTGCACCGTCAATTTAAAATGCAGGTTTATAAACATGATCTCACATGTGTACATACTTTAAACTTTGTCCAAAGATAAAACTTGTATGCCGTCACAGTCTGCATTTAAAGCATTTACTGGTAGAAACAGATAGGTGATAGAAATACATGGTTCTAAAGTTCATTCTCATTTTCCTCAGTTATTAAAAATTCTTGTGCTCTCCGTGTTTAAAAGAGACTTCATAATGTGCATGACATAACATTAAAGGTCGTTTACTCACCATATATGTTATTTTGGTTTCGTGTTAAATCTGAATATAGCGAAAGATTAAGGAGGTGAAGAGAAAATCGCAATTAATGAAGGTTCTCTGCAACGTAACTTTTTAGTAAGAAATTAAATATGTTTCAACAATTAAAAAAAGTAATGAAAAGGAAAATCACCAAAAGATTTCTCTAAAAACTGTCCAAAATTTATCAAAATATCTAATTATCTTTGAACATCTCTTCAGCGATTTCCAGTGCTTGTTGACAGTAACACAGTGCAGTTTGTAGTCGATCAGCCATATTCCCCATAGACGTCACGAGAGATGACAAACTGTATTAACGAGAACACTGTACGACAGGGCAATGTATAATATACCCCTCGCTGTAACTATCTCAATACAACAGATTTTTATCACCATATTTCTAGAATAATTCCGCTTGCCATTGAGATATATGAGCTTACGTTTTACCACTACATGTAGGTGTTAACCTCAATGTAAATATCATTTAAAAACCGTTGCATGATATCTTTTTAAGCAGAAGTGCTTACGAAGCCAGCAATACACATTACACATGAAACAATTACCAATACAAAATCTTTTTCAGGATTTACGAATATGACACACTTTAGCGTACGCAGAATAAAGGTCTGGCAACTGGAAAATAATTAACATGTTTCTCATTCGTCATCTTTTTATAGAAAAATTAAGCTTCAGCAATCTCACCTATATGCATTAGGCTAAGTTTGTGATAATCTATTTTTAATCAGATTTATTGCGCCAATTTGGCAATTTGTACATCATCTCCATGTTTGCTTGTCCTCTCAACTCCGCCAGTCAAGCTGAAAGATATCGAATTCCAAATTTAGTCAGATCTCATCTTTGCATAATTTCAGATTAGTCGGATAATACAGGATGATCACCTCAATGACCGAGAAAAAACTCCATATTTTTGTGCTCAAAACGCTGACTGTGCATTTATTAATGTTGACACGTTTCAACAAAAAACCACCATTCGTGGCAAAGAATGTGAAACCGATATAACACAGCTTATTTCGACAGTACTCCAGAAAAACATTATAAGAAAACAGAAAATACGTTCTTGTTTATTCTTAATTTAACAATTTGTGAATTATATTTGAGTTTTGTAAACTAAATGTGTTCTTCGGTAGTAATTATGTGGGGATGATGCTTAGTATGTACACTAATTTCTTTGAAACATTCCGACAACTGTATCAAAGAACAGTAGACGATAAGCTGAATGTAGTAACTGTAAATTGTATATTTGGCTACAAGTCAAGAAATCGACTCTTTCAGTAACAGGACTGAGCCTGAGGTCAGATTGTTTTAACCTTTGACCCTGGCGGGGCAAAATGCCAACCTAGCTCCGCTTATAAGTTGTTTACTTTTACTGCACAAAACATAGTCCTATTTCTGATGACGCGATGGTAGCGTTCCTGAATCTACTACTTATGATGCAGTATTGTGTGGTCTTTACTATTTAGAACTCGTCTTTTTCTTCTGGAGAACGAATACAACCTTATAAAATTAGTCTCGCCACCTACTTTTAATAATCTATTTTATTACAGTCCATTTGCATCCCGTGTGACAGTAGTTTTAAGACCTATTTATTTGCATTTTTATATCAGTCCAATTGTGCTTTTGGCTTTTAATATTATTAAAATATTACATATCTTTATTTAATTCAAGTGAACATGTGGATCAGCTTAAATCAAGTAGTTATTTTTCTATTAAAGCTTTGTCGTGTTTTAAGGCTTAATCCGTTCCTAGACTTTATATTATACTAACTGAACAATTCATAATTAAGACAAATTTTTCCAAGATTTCCCGCCAAAAATCGACTGAAACAAATTCAACAAAATGTTGTGTATTGCTTCAGGGTGATGCAAATATTATAGTTATGAAAGCACAGTTATACTGCAAATCATTTAACACTAGTAAATTACAAAACCCTATAAGCTACAAATGTTTTTACCAATTCAGAAGTCCTTTCATAACAGAATGTAGCATTGAACAATTTTCAGACAGCTTAGTTTTGTCTATTTAGTATGTATGTATTTATTTATTTATTTGGTCTCGACCATTTTCTCCGCTCAATCTGCGGCATGGTTTCCAGACTCTCGTTTGAAATCATACTTGCAGAATGGCGTTATTAAACATACATAAGATACGGGGGTGTAAAATTCTATATTTCTCTTTAACATTGAGCCAAGAAGTTCCAGCAATTTAGAACTTTTTAGTTTTATATTTCTATTTAGTCTATGTCAGTTGTGCACTTGTCAAATGCCAATGTTAAATTTACATGTTTCTGTGTACCTAATATCCTTTGGTAGGCATATACCATATAAATTATTATTATTATTATATATTTTATTTCAGACTCCAGGTCTATATATAAAGATATTATATTTGTATACAGATTGACAGACAAATGTAAATACATTTAAATGTACAGTAAATATCATGTACAGTAAATATCATGTATATATAAATATATATATTCTCTCTTCATTTATTCAAAATATATATATATATATACTGATAAAAGGAATTAAACCCTAACGGAGCCCCTGATATCAGACCCTGTCTACGCCCTAGACTCGACCCTGACCCTGAGAGTCAGGCGCTTACTGCATGTTGCACAACAGGTTAAATTCTGACATAATTTTTCTTGGGTCTTGCCGTTTCTCAACACACGAAAAGAGGTCAGGTCGGGTCAAGAGGTGTCGCATTTCAGGGTTCTCCTTATCGGACTCAAGTGGCGGCCTATCTAGATAGCTTCTCAGATGCATCTGCTTGGTTATGTCATGGAAACCTTCGTTAAGAAAAAACTACCATCTTACATCACAGGAATTTGACGGCGCCATAGATCACTGAGGTAGCTGTATAAACTTTACGAGAGGTGCCATTCCCCGAATCCACGAGTTAGCCAGGTCGCTATAAATAAGATACACACGAAGCCTAGTTTTACCCCCTTTCATTCTGAAGTAGGTGCACTGCTCCGTACTTTTTTTTATAAGTCGACTGTTCCATGATTTTTGATAAGATAAGCTCAAAGTACCGTGACCCAAAGCTTGACACTCGTGACATAATACGTGCCTGCAATCACATAGTGAGATCGTTGGGGTCAGAGCGGGCACTCAGAACCAAACACCTGTCCATGACGATAGGGTAGTAGGTATTGGGCTGTGAGGAGACACCCAAACCCACGCCCAATCATGCTTTTCGTCCGATTGTTTGCGTGTGTCGAGCTAGAAAATACTGTAGTGTTTGTTTTGTTCAGTCTGGCAATTTAGTCTGAAAGCCCGAGCTAGTAACGTCTCGTAATAGATAACTTCCTACCACTTGAAGAAAGGCAAAGTTCAAGAGGCGTGTTTAATCTACTCCATGCATTCCGCCATTAACCACCTAAAGTCACAGCCGTACTTGGCTTTCCCGTTCTCCGTTGTCCCCATACATGTTTATGTTTACACAATGTGAGTTACCATGCAGTCTCCTCAGCCCGGCAATGATTATTACATAAGTCTACACATATATGCCACGTTCTGAAAGTCATACATTTGTTCTGATTGCAAAATAAAAATCACATGAGAATTAATTTATCATTTAATCAAACAATCGTACATTTGTACCTCCCAAGTCAACTTGCACTCACGTCGCAGAAAAAAAGTCCCAAGTTGTGTTGTTTTGCTGAAGGTTTGTCTTAACTGTGTCCTCCCGGCATATTGATTTTAAACTTTCATGACAACTAACCTTATGTCAAAGACTTTATTTTGAATCGTACCGTTAACATAGATGAATATAAAGCTGTGGAGTAAATGTAGGCCTACTCTACTGACATAGTAAGATCTTTATGATAGCTTTATTCTAGGGTTAGTTGATTTTTGTTTGGGTTTTTTTCCCATTCATTTATAAACTCATTCATTCATTCATTCATTCATTCATTCGTTCGTTCGTTCGTTCGTTCGTTCGTTCGTTCGTTCGTTCGTTCGTCCGTCCGTCCATTCATTCATTCATTCATTCATTCATTCATTCATTCATTCATTCATTCATTCATTCATTCATTCATTCATTCATTCATCATTCATTCATTCATTGTTTGTTCACTTATTTAATTGTTTGCCACTGTGATACTGTTTTTTTTATACATATATCCTAAACGTTTAGCAGTTTTCTTACACCCTTTACTGCCCTGGTATTACCGTACTCACTACTCGCATTTACATTTAACCCGTACAAACCCACTATGCGGGCTTTTTACTTTAGCGCTAAAATGTCCACCTGTTATATCATTTATTTACTCTCATCTATATGTCAGCTATGTTATCAAGTCCTTCGCGTTTTAATACCCTGTCAATCTTTTACATCGTACAATCCAAGTCCATCAAACATACTTTTTTAAAAATAGTTAGTTGCATTCGGCACCTTGGTCAAACCGCTATAATTTCGGTCTTCTTGCCCCCACCAAGGTCTCTACAGGAGAATGATTATATTGTTAAAAGTCGAATCTTGCGACCTATGCGGGGGCGAGAAAGTCGAGATTTTAGCGGTTTCGTGAAGTTCTCTGTCCCCGCCAAGGGCGAGAATATACATGTCTGCAATCAGCCCGCATCGCTAAGTCAATGATTGGGCATCTATTTTGGGAATTATCGGATTGTGTTTGGGATTCAACTGTTAATATATACCTAAATGATTTGTTACTATATATTTCGCATCATTTGCGTGTAGAATTGAGATAGCAAGTTTTAATATGTTATGAATACGGACAATATATGTCAGGATTCTCTTTCATAACACCGAGTCGTAATTTTCACCCATAGATTAATCGCGTTCCTGTACACACTTATATCGTAGCAGACAGCATCAGTGGAATGTTAATTACTGTAAACGGAACAAAAAATGGGCTTAAATTCACCACTAACTAAGTAAAGCGTATAAAAGCGAGACATTCATTTTCTCATTTTTGTATTTATTTCAAGTGAGTATCTGACGTTGAAATAATTTCACTAAAACAATATTCATTTAGAATCACTAATGTTTGACAATCACATTTGTTCTAACTGGCCTTCAAACTGATATCAAATCTCTTTGCATGGTATCGATTTTAAACCCAAGTACATTACTTCCGGTTGTGATGCTGCTTTAAACCGATGAACGGATGGATGGACAGTGTATCTTTTACAACAGTGCACGGTTTACCGTCAACAGTTGATTACTATATATATTATACTATGATAAACCCTGATTTACTTCTATTCTAAAACACCAACAACGATGGAAGAAAATACGAAATCAACACATAAAATGGTTTATTTGAACAAATAAATTACAAGTGAATATTTCCTAAAACAAACAATAGCATATAGTCCGGATTGTTAACCCTTCCTGCATGGATCCATACTGGATTGTTTACTCTTAATTATAGCGGAGGGTTGTGAGCGAGCTTCCTGTTTCCCTGGTTTCTCAGAGCTGAGAGACAACATGAAGCCGATCTGTGTGTGATATGTTTGTATTACGTCTCGGTGTATTGGTTTCCTTCACCCATTGGGCTGACATGCCGTGATGTAAGTGAACTAAACTTAAACACAACGTTCAACCCGAATGAAACAAACAAACAAGTACAACCCTAAGTAAATGTTTATACTTATTATCCAAAGGTATTGTACGTTTCCTAAAGCGTGCTTGATACTGACGACACACTTCCCAATAATAAGACTTATGAAATTCACCGTAACAAAAACAAAAAGATTATAAGGGAATAAATACATCAATACTTATAAAACTACAACTATTAAGTATATGTAGGCTAAACAAATAGAAAGACTGGAGTCTCGATGAAGGACTCCGGCCGACAACGTTTGTAACACAGTTTGTTACGTTGTCGAATCCAGGCACCACAATAACAATTGCAGCATAGATCACATATCAGCAAATGTACCTTCACATGCATATAAATGACACTTAGGGACAGTAAAAGATAATGAACGGTGTTCTTGGAAGTTGTGTATACTAGCAGCTTATGTTGAAACATTGAAACAGGACATGGATGTAGAAATCCACGACATTCACACCAGCAACATTTGACATTTGTTCCTGATACATTCAATCCGGCGACATTTGTTCCTGAAACATTCAATCCGGCGACAGTTGCTTCTGATACATTCAATCCGGCGACATCTGCTTCTGATATATTCAATCCGGCGACAATCGCTCCAGCGACCTTTTTCTCCTGAAACAAATGCTCCGAAGAAGGTTGTCACGGTTTTATTATAGCTGTTTCGATATTTGTTTTAATATGGGGTGTTGCCTTGTTTTCTTTAAAACATATATTGAGGAATAAAGTCTACATACATTGGGAGTAACTGTCAGCGGAGAAACTTACGACGGAAAAATTGTTGACAGAGCTTATGTGGATGGGGCTGTTGCGGAGAGAAAATGTCGGTCCCTTAATTTACGCCTGACGTTTACTGACAATACCAACAGGTTTCTTAGTAAGTAACTTAATAATGATGCGGTTTTGTTCTTGACTACTAGGGTTAATCGAAACCAACAGAAGATTCAATATCAAGGTGCCTTCAACACTGCCGACAGTACATTTGCCCAAATCTACTATCACTGTGTGTACATTTGTGTGAATATTTAATTGACGTACTATTGTTATTCCAATTTTTTATATAATAAAATATTGTTAGATACATTTTGAGGGTTTAAATTTGTTGTTTACCTCCATTTTCTTTCATTGTTGAGAATTGTAAATTAACAACATCCAAATCACAATAACCTAAAACGGAAATAAATGGAGAGAAACAAACTGGTAAAAGACAACAAACGTATCTTTTCGCATTTTCATATTCAAATTTATTTTTTTATAATGGTGGTTCAAGCTCGACTTCGCCGCAAGTATAGCTTACTGATTTATTCCCTAACTGAACATGTCATTGATGTCAGTTGTAGAAGATGAGTCTCAGCAAACCAAGGAGAGTGACTTCAGTTAAAGTCATCTAGAATATTTCTGAATTTCCGGAAACCTGTAAGTGAGAAATGGATTTAGTCGGCATTAACAGCTTTGGGTCAATAATGGAAATGGATCCGAGACATTTGTTTACCTTTTGCGCTTGTTAGTTAGGGGATGGCGTGTAATACGTGTATCTCTGAGTGGAGGTGAAATGTTGACCAAGTGTAAAGTAAACTGTGTGCTACTAAACCACTTACAGCGAGTTACAGCTGTTACAAATTGAGAAAAAAGGAAAAGTAAATAGACGCCCCAGTATGTGAATGACAGGAGTAAGGTATAAGTGATTTGTTTGTTTGTTGGTTGTGTGTGATTTTTGGCTTTGTGTACAAAAGATATTATTGTAATGTCAGGCAGTCATGACCTAGAATTAGAAAAGGCAATTCCTCAAAACAATACAAAAACATACTTTCAAGTTACAAGATAGTATTGTTGTGTTGGGCAAAGAAATAAACACACAAATTGTTGAGCGTAAAAGGAAATCCGAACATAATTATTATAACAAAATCATTAATGAAAAAAATTATAATGAGAAATATATAATAATTAATTGTTTCGTTGATATTGCAATCGTATCAGCTTTACTCCACATATTGTCAGTGTTTTTTATGTAATTGTGTGCAATAAATGACAGCACGTGAGGAGAGCTGTGACCATGTAAAATAAGAACAGTATTTATCGCGACTATATGGGTTAATATATTAACGCCCTGTAAAACAGTTAAAATACCTTAACATAACATGAGAGTTTGAAGATCCATTCTAAAAAAGCAATGATACATTTGACAAAAACTTTCTCAACAGCGTTTTTATTTTCTCTACTATGCTGCTGCTGTCCATTCAAATTGCGACTTAATACCATTATTATAATTTGGTTGCACTATTGAACCTTCAGAATTAAACAACATTTTCAAAGTAATATATATCTCGACTTGATATTCTTAAATTTCCTCTAAATACAATGTGACAGTTTGACATTACACTTTCTTAAATATTGACATTAGAGTACCTTCGTTTGGAAGACACCTAATTTCTTGGAAGGATGTCAATGTTTGAATCAGAACATAGCCATGGCTGAATAGTTTAATGAAAGCTTAGACAGCTGTCTACTGCATATTCCAGCGGAGTCGAGATGACAGCAGGAGTACAACTGAGATATCAGCGGAGTCGAGATGAAAGCAGGAGTACAACTGAGATATCAGCGGAGTCGAGATGACAGTAGGAGTACAACTGAGATATCA
>JAQQZZ010081669.1:0-36248 GCA_030265115.1 Mopalia vespertina
TATGTATCGAAACGTTGTGTTCTATCACAAAACCAGAAGTGGTTATCCAGAAATTGTATAATTATGTTACCCCACTTATAAATGTCGTTCAAAACTTATAAAGATATAACTTGTTTTGTTCTTCAATTTGTTTGATCTTGAATAAAGATATAACTTGGTTTTGTTTTTCAATTTGATTGGTCTTGAACAAAGATATAATTTAGTTTTGTCTAGCAATATGATTGGTCTTGAACAAAATATAACTTGGTTTTGTACAGCCATATGCTTGGACTTGAACACAGATTCAACTTGGTTTTATACAACAATATGATTAGTTTTGAACAAAGATTTAACTTGGTTTTGCCCATCAATATGATTGGTCTTGAACAAAGGTGAAACTTGCTTTTGTACAGCAATATGATTCGTCTTGAACAAGTATCTTAATTGGTTTTGTACAGCAATATGATTGCTCTTGAACAAAGATACATGTATAACGTGGTTTCGAACAGCAATACGATAGGTCATGAACAAATATATAACTTGGTTTTGTACAGCAATTTGACTGGTCTTGAACAAAAATATTATTTGTTATGAACAAAGATATAACTTGGTTTTGTGCTTCAATATGGTTGGTAGTGAACAAGGATGTAACTTGGTTTTGTACAGCAATACTATTGCTCTTGGACAATTATATTACATGGTTTTGAACAGCAAATTGAATGGTCGCGAACAAAGATATAATTTGGTTTTGGTTCAGCAATATAGTTGGTCTTGAACAAAGATATAAATTGTTTTGTACAGCAATATGATTAGTCTTGAACAAATATCTAACTTGATTTTGTCCAGCAATATGATTGGTCTTGAACAAAGTTATAACTTGGTTTTGTACAGCAATATGATTGGTCTTAAACAAATGTCTAACTTGGTTTTGTACAGCAATATGATTAGTCTTGAATAAATATCTAACTTGGTTTTGTACAGCAATATGATTGGTCTTGAACAAAGTTATAACTTGGTTTTGTACAGCAATATGATTGGTCTTGAACAAATATCTAACTTGGTTTTGTACAGCAATATGATTGGTCTTGAACAAAGTTATATCTTGGTTTTGTACAGCAATATGATTAGTCTTGAACAAATATCTAACTTGGGTTTGGACAGCAATATGATTGGTCTTGAACAAAGTTATAACTTGATTTTGTACAGCAATATGATTGGTCTGAAACAAATATCTAACTTGGTTTTGTACAGCAATATGATTGGTCTTGAACAAATATCTAACTTGGTTCTGTACAGCAATATGATTGGTCTTGAACAAAGTTTTAACTTGGTTTTGTACAGAAATATGATTAGTCTTGGACACATATCTACCTTGGTTTTGTACAGCAATATGATTGATCTTGAACAAATATCTAACTTGGTTTTGTACAGCAATATGATTGGTCTTGGACAAATATCTACCTTGGTTTTGTACAGCAATATGATTGATCTTGAACAAATATCTAACTTGGTTTTGTAAAGAAATGTGATTGGTCTTGAACAAATATCTACTTCGGTTTTGTACAGCAATATGATTGGTCTTGAACAGATATCTTACTTGGGTTTTTACAGCAATATGATTGGTCTTGAACAAATATCTAACTTGGTTTTGTACAGCAGTATGATTGCTCTTGAACAAATATCTACCTTGGTTTTGTACAGCAATATGATTGGTCTTGAACAAATATCTAACTTGGTTTTGTACAGCAATATGATTAGTCTTGAACAAATATCTAACTTGGTTTTGTACAGCAATATGATTGGTCTTGAACAAATATCTAACTTCGTTTTGTACAGCAATATGATTAGTCTTGAACAAATATCTAACTTGGTTTTGTACAGCAATATGTGTGATCTCGAACAAGGATATAATTTGGTTTTGTACAGTTGCAGATAACTGCTTTGGAACAGTGATATCGTATTCTTTTTGACATATTGCTACGTTTTTAGAAATGACTTTGCAAGATGCATGTTTACACGGAAAGACATTAAGGCGTTTTTGCTTTGTCAAGCATGTCTCAAAGGCAATGTTTCAAGTTAAACCTGAATTGCATAAAAACTTGCTCCTTTATTTCAGTTCTCAACATACCCAGGGGGATAACTCCTGACATGTTCGAACTACGACACCAAAATCTGACGTCAATGTTTTTGTTTCTGTAGTCAAAATAAAGGCCATCGATGGTTTCGTCCCATTTGCCATCTTTTCATGATTCGCAACCCGAGGTGCTGCATTGAACCAATTCGTCCCTTGATAATGAACACCCTGGCGCATCCAACGTTACTCAGGAGTCGTCAGAATCCTACACAACCCCACACCCAGAAACCCTTTGGTCCTGACAGCATGCTTTCCTCTGACTTAGCATGGGGTTCGATAACCATACTTGAAGACTTCTCTGAATTTAATCGTAACTATTAAGTTACTCGAAGCACGTTCGCCATTTTTGTTCACAATGGTGATACAACACATACTAGTACTTTATGCTCAGTTTGCCCCGGTAGTGGTGATTACGTCTGACATCGCCCATTTATTGGCCTTCCAACACAGCATTTACGGGCCTGGTCGATCACTTTACATGTTGTTTGGCTGTTAAATAAAACAAACGATCAGTAAATGAAAACCCCAACACACAAATGGACCCCCAGAGTTTGGCTTAGCCGAAAACAAAAATCTCACATTGGCTGATCGAACTGCAGCCGGCATTTTTTGGGGGGCATAGCTTACCAAATAATTACTCAGCAACAAACAGTACACGACGAACAACTGTGTTTGAGTTTATATTAGGTCGTACTCGAAGTGTTTGAAAAAGATTGGAGCTAATTGGCGATGTCTGTTGGAAAACTGTGAGGAAACCTAGTAACAACCACACTGCAATCTCTGCAATCCCACTGAAGTCTATCCTTTGTGTGTAAGGACGTAGGACGGACTCGGAACACTGCGTCAATCCAACAGACAGATGCATAGTCACGTGACAACCAAGAAATGTGAACACTTTGAATCCAATAAAATACTATTGTCATTTTTCTTTACAAATTTAAATGCTTCTGTAGCAATTGTACAGGTACATTTAAAATTTTGCAAACAGCCAGCCACTTAATTTACAGGGCCGGTTCTTGCTCACATTTTCATGGATACATTATGAGCAGAAAATTAAATGCGCTATTGCCTCCATAGTATCCCTATTCTTAGTGCCTTAGCGTATGACAAACTTATTCTCAGTGCCTTGGCGTATGACAAACTTATTCTCAGTGCCTTAGCGTATGACAAACTTATTCCTAGTGCCTTAGCGTATGACAAACTTATTCTCAGTGCCTTAGCGTATGACAAACTTATTCCTTGTGCCTTAGCGTATGACAAACTTATTCTCAGTGCCTTAGCGTATGACAAACTTATTCTTAGTGCCTTAGCGTATGACACACTTATTCTTAGTGCCTTAGCGTATGACAAACTTATTCTTAGTGCCTTAGCGTATGACAAACTTATGTTATTACACAAACTTAATATTTAGTACAGGACTTACTATTGACAGTTGTTGTTGTTGGATAAAAACAATCCTGCTGATTTACACTTCAGTTTAGTTTTCTGACACAGGTAAAGTCTTTCTCTGGGTTGATCCGGGCACATTTCATCCCCACACCTTTCCTTTTCCTCACTAGAACCACTGGATACAAAAAACAAATATAGTATAGGTTGTTAGATAATATAATACCATGTTAAGTTAACCTTGTAGTCTATCTTCAGCTATTTTTATTTTCGTATTCATCAAGAAAATTCACATTGTGTACAACATTTTTTCTGTTTATTAACTATTGTATCTAGGGATTTGAAAATCAGTAGGAATCCTTGCAAAACTCACACCTGTAATGTTCATAGGAACTAATTAATAATCTGCATTTACACTCCGGGATAGATGAGCGGCCTCAAATCTGAGTGGGAAGTAAAGCTTTAGTTTTCCCAGTGTGCATCGGACATCTAGAGACGGGCAATTATTTTTAAGATCACCTAATTAGTCTGGTTTAATTCATCACATCAAATTTAACGTCATTATAATAAATGTGCACGCATGTAAACGGAAGTTAATGCTCGCCACAAATTATCTACCATAAATAATTACATAAAACAATGAAATTTAAAAAAAAAGCACCCACAAAAAAATGTATACCTCATTTAACATGTAGTCAGAACAAGAACGTATAAATTTGCCTTCTATATCAATTGGCAGGATAGAGTATGGTTTAATTTATTATGTAAGGAAAATTATATGTCATACTGTTATGTCAAAATTGTTGTCCACCATCAATTATTTTCATTGTTTTATAATTTGCAGTGTTACTTTTGACATAGCACAAAATTATATAATCTACAAAACCAGAAACTGACCTGCATGGCTCTACCAAACACTGTCTTGTTCTAACTCGCACGCCGCACAACCCACACGTCCCCGAACACTCAGACCAGAGACTCCAGCTCGACCAGGTCATCAAATGCCTAGATAACAAAAGTGGTCTTGCTTTTGACTTTCTGGTACTTTTCGACTCGGTTACAGACAGAGGGTTCGTCGTTGTCAACACAAGTTTTGAAATGGCGCTTGAACTGTTATTTTGAATCAGAGAAGAAGGAGTCGAATGTTTTGGGGTATTACCCAGGACAATGGCCAGTTTTGTGATAGCGTATGAATCAATAGCTGGCTTTGGGATGCTAGAAGAAACAGTTGCGGATTTTGAAGCAGTGGTTGAAACAGTTGCCGAAAGCTTTGGTGAGATGACTACTGCAGTAATGACTTTTGCAGGGGTGGAGTTTGAAGTTGACGATGAAACAATCGTGAGGATTGGAGTGGTAGACATATGCGTAGTGGTGGTGGAAGCTGGCGCTGGTTTTGGTGGAGCAATAGTCGAAACGGTAGTGGTGTATATATTGGCAGGTGAAGCAGACACGGACTTTGAAGTGGTGTGTGTTGCAGTGGTGACAGCAGTCATCCTTTTCGGAGAAATCGTTAAAACGGTGGCTGGTTTTTTAGAAGCCGTTGTTGGGCTTGCAGTGGCTGATGAAGAAATCGTGGGTTTTGAAGTTGTCGGTGAAGCAGTCGTCGGTTTCAGAGTAATGTGTGTAGCAGTAGTGGATGCAGTCCTCGGTTTCGGAATAATAGTTAAAACAGTCTTGGGTTTTGTAGCAGCGGGTGATGCTGTCGTGGGGTAAGTAATGGCCAGTGAAGCAATCGTAAGTTTCGTAGTAGCGGTTGAATCAGTCTTGGGTTTTGTAGTAGCGGTTGAATTAGTCTTGGGTTTTGTAGTAGCGGTTGAATCAGTCGTGGGTTTTGTAGTAGTGAGTGATTCAGTCGTGGATTTTGTAGTAGCGGTTGAATCAGTTGTTGGTTTCGTAATAGTGGTAGAATCTGTGGTGGGTTTTGTAGTAGTGTGTGAATCAGTCGTGGGTTTTGTAACAGTGGGTGAATCAGTCTTGGGTTTTATAGTAGCGGTTGAAGCAGTCGTGGGTATGGTTGCATTGATTGAAACAGTAATGGGTTTTGTATTAACGGATGGAACAGTGGTGGGTTTATTATGTGAACTAGTCGGGTGTTTTGAAGATGTAGATGAAATAGTCACGGGCTTTACAGTTGTGGGTGAACCAGTCGTGGTTTTCCGATCAGCAGTTGAAGCAGTGACTGTTGGAGCAGTGGTGGAATTTCCAGTAATAGTGGTCCTTATTTTTTGAGCTGTGGCTGGAGTTGTCGTGTGCTTCAAAGTAGGTGTTGATGCATTTGTGGGTTTGAAATTGGATGAAGAAGTAATTGTAGGGCGTGTAGGGGTGGTTAATGTGGGATTTGGTTTTGGAGTAATCGTTGTTGGTTTCGGGGTAATAATTGAAGAAGTCGTGGGGTCTAAAGTGGTTGAAGCAGCGAAGGGTTTTGTAGTAGATGAAGAATCAATCACAGGCTTGACCGTTTTATTTGAAGCAGTTGTGGTTTGTGGAATAGTGGTTGAGACATGTTTAGGGTTTGAAGGTGTGGATAAAGCTGTTGCTGGTCTCCGATTAATAGTTGAAACCGTCGTATGCGTCAAAGCCGTTAAAGAACCAGTCGAGGGTTTGATAGCAATAATTGAACGAGTGGTAGATTTAACACTGATTGTTGAAACAACTGTGGCGTTTAGGTCGCTGGTTGAAGACATCATTGAATTTGAAGTAGCGGATGAATCAGCCGTCGTTGTTGTCACTGTAGTAGAAGTAAGTTTTGTATCAGTGGTTGAAGCGGTTGTAATCTTTGGAGTCGTCAAGTTTCTGTCCTTGACATGGGTCGTTATTTGTACTGCAGCTGTTTCAGCTTTTTGTCCTGGAAAATTAGTTATACATGAGTTAGAAACCGTTTTATTTTACCTGAATATTGCAATACAGAAGCCATTTAAAAAAATAACTTTCTAAGGAAATGCGGATTAGCTGTGGTCGTTTATTAACTTTGACCCGTAGTTGTATTTCGTGACAATGCTAAAAACTTGGTATATGTGTTGAATAAACCCCCAGGCCTGTACACTATAGATAATACAAACTAATCATATGTGCTACCTGCCACAAAACAATGTGTACAATGTGAGGTCTACCTGCCGTGAGAGATACGTTTACACAAAACTTACTTGTGCATCTTCCACGTATCAATTCGAAACCTTCGCAGCAATATTCCTCATCTCGAAAACAGAAATTAGTTCTGGGTCTGTGTAGAAAGAAATAAACACATATATAAGCGTTTTTAAGGCTAATCACAAAGATTCAAGGCTCTGGACCAATCACATGAGCGTTATTAGTGTTGCAAAATGCGTTATTGAACAACGAAGCTCCTGCATTCAATCCTTGAACAGAAAATTTATTTTCAAGGCTTTATATTTTGCTGTCCGGGAAACCAACCCTTCTTTGAGTATTACCATCCTAACATCCTGAATTTTGTGGCTCGGTTGAGTTTAAAGACCACATCTATTTGTAACTGAAGCTGTTGCAAACTGTTTTCTCTTTGTCTGATATTAAAACACTATAACATAATTATGTTAAGCTACTTTTTATTTCCCGTAATACCAAAAAAAAACCCGATAATACATCGTAGGTGAAACAACAGAAACAATATTTATCACTTTTCTTTTATTGTGATTTGTAATACAAAAGCAGATGAGGGTAGGAAGACCGACTTATAAGATATATGGGGTAATAGGGAGTTAATATCATTGTAGATACTCACGGAGGACATTCTGTCTCAGTACAGTCTGCTGTGGGAGAACAATTGTATTTCAGGGTACGCAAACAAACCGGTTCATCAACTCCAGCATCGGCAGAACAGCCGCCACAATTCTCTGATTTAGAGTAAAAGAAAAGATCAAGAGCCGCTAATAGAGTGAGAATAAAAAGTCTAAATTCACATAAAATAAACAAGTATCCTACGTATAGGTATAATATTATTTTTTCACAGCTAGCATAAAACATTACATGATCGCTTTCACAGTCTGATCATGCATACATTGGTGGCTTTATTTAATACAACGACAAGAAAAAGCAAAGAAGTTACCTTCTGAGTAAAGTAATTTAAATCCCTGCCACCAGTTAACGCGAAGAGTAGAGGCTGAGATAAGGATGTGTGGCCCGTGAGAATGGTATATCTTTGCAGGAGGAAATTCACCGCATAATCTGTAAGGGAGCCAGAAAAGTTAGCATGAGAATGATGATAATATAATATTGATACTTAAAATAAGAAGAAGTGTTCCAAAAGAAGAGACAACAGAACCAGTAAGAGAAACAAAACAAATTATAAAGAAGAAGAAAAATGAAAAGTGGAAATAGAACGAGTACCGGGAGGACGAAAAGGACAAGAGAGGGAAAGAGAAGAAGCACGAGGTAAAGAAGGAGGTCAAGGGGAAGAACAATTATTGGTAGAAGAAGAGGAAGCAGAACAGGTACGAGAAGGAAAAGAAGAAGGGAAGAAGAAGGGAAAATAACAGAAGAACGAGAAGGAAGGGAAGAAGAATTGGTTTTATCCCCGCTGAGTTACATGTATCTCCATGATTGCTTATGGTCATATTAACATACAGTGAATAAAGAACCAACCAAGAATCAACCAAGAAGAGGAAGACGAAGAGATAAAGATCAAGAAGAATAAAAGCGAAGAGTTTAACTAAGGTGAGAATGAACGTACTTGTACAATGTGGTTCGTTGTTGAGGACACGCTGAACAAGTTTTCTTTGAAATTCAATTATAAAATCAAACACTTGTGCATTAATTTATCTACTTTACACGGAGTTTCATTTAGTTTGGCAAGGTTAAGGATACGCACGCTTATTATATCCACCAATTTATTTGTTATACTTTATTTATGTTTGTAGATAGCACATGTTTGTTATTATGAAAAGAGAGCTGTGGATTACCTGGGCCCAACCATAGAGATATCCTTGTACCGCACTTCGACGTAGTCTTCGCAAATGATATAATCGTCGGTGAAGATAAACTTTTCTATGAACTGTATTCTCACTCGTTTGCCTGGTGAAGAGGCCTGTGACAGGGAGATATTGTTTTAAGGTTATCTTAAGTTTGAATGACATCCATATCAAGTCTTGGTCGAGACCAAAGACTCGAAACTTCTTTTAGCAACTACTAATTGAAATTCATATTTGAATAAAATAATGGTAGGTCTTACAGACACACACACATGTGCATTTTGGAAACTCATATTAAAACTGAAACTGGAAACCCGTATTGGAAGCTCATATTGTAGGGGACACTGGAAACCCATATTAGAAGCTCATATTGAAACTGAGGCTGGAAACCCATATTGGAAGTTCATATTGAAACTGAAACTGGAAACCCATATTGGAAGTTCATATTGTAGTGGATACTGGAAACCCATATTGGGAGCTCATATTAAAACTAATACAAGAAACCCATGTTGGAAGCTGATATTGTAATTGATACTGGAAACCAATATTAGAAGTTCAAATTGAAACTGAGACTGGAAACCCATATTAGAAGCTCACATTGAAACTGAGACTGGAAACCAATATTGGAAGCTCATATTGAAACTGATACTGGAAACCCATATTGGAAGTTCATATTAAAACTGAGGCTGGAAACCAATATTGGGAGCTCATATTGAAACTGAGACTGGAAACCCATATTAGAAGCTCATATTGAAACTGAGGCTGGAAACCAATATTGGAAGCTCATATTGAAACTGAGACTGGAAACCCATATTAGAAGCTCATATTGAAACTGAGGCAGGAAACCCATATTAGAAGTTCATATTGAAACTGATACTGGAAACCAATACTGGAAGCTCATATTGAAACTGATACTGGAAACCCATATTGGAAGCTCATATTGAAACTGAGACTGGAAACCCATATTAGAAGTTCATATTGAAACTGAGGCTGGAAACCCATATTGGAAGCTCATATCGAATTCATATTGGAAGCTCATACAAGAAACTCATATTTGAAATTTACATTTAAAACGTATATTCGAATGCCATATTGGAAATTCATAAAAAAAACTTCCACTGCAAACACACAAAAGAAATAGTAGGAAATCAGATTTCAACCTCCCGTTGACTACAATCACTTAAATCTCATTTGAAAAACAAATATTGTACATCATAATTTGTAATATATATATATTTAAATACATATATAATTTTTATTGTATATACACCATGTCAAAGGCACATAAGCCTATACCCCCCATACCTCAAAGCACTTGTTCTCCTAAGAACGTTTGTTTCTCATATATGTACTGTAAATACTGTTTTACTAGTCTGTATTTGGGTTTTAATCCGTTGGCTATTGATGAAATAAATAAAAAATAAAACAAAATACATAAATATAAGTAACAACCCTTGCTTTTGATGTAATAGCAAATGCTCGCCCATATGAACTAGATTTCCCCACAATGGCGCGAAACGCATCACAGGAAGATACCAACACCAACCCACGACAGCCCTAGGAGCAGCCCTCCCTTTTTTATTCGTGCGCTGTTACCCTTCCGCTTCCCACTACATGATAACTAACAACCCTTCTTTATGATGTAATAGCAATTTCAAATACCCGGATGTCCTCAGCGCAGCGCCATCTGTACTTGCATTTTCAACGGAGATAACTCGATCGATGTCGTTGTTGTGACGTTCCCGCTAGGAGACACTTTTACCCGAAATATTGACGTAATGGCACATTTTTTCAACGTCAAAGTTTGACGCTTGACATCCGGCTCGGTCATTAACACTGTCCATACCCCACCACCGTCAGGCATAGAATTAATTAAATCCAGAGGGCGCTGCTCTCCCTACACCTTAATACTAAATAACGCACATCCCTTATTTATCATCTACTAACGTGCTAACCACCCGCTCATTAGTACTCAATAACGTACAGTCCTTACTTATCATGTACTTAAGAACCAAACTCAGTCACTGACTTGTACACAATGTAACCGCCAAAATTCCTAAACAAGCAGACGACACACTTGTCATGCACTCCGGTGACCCCACAAGACGCCATCACCCTCAACCTGTGACGTCACGTCAAAGACGATGGCCATTAATACTCATTAACGTAAAATCCTTCTTTATATGTAATCCGGTAAGATACCGGACTACTGATAACGCACAAATCCTTCTTTATATGTAGTCCGGTATCAACATTTGGCTCCTTAGTACTGAATAAGGAAGGTTTGTGTGTTATCAAGTACTAATTGACTACATAAATAGTAGTGGGGCGGCAAAATATGCCACCCCACTACTAATTATGTAGTAAACAATTAGTACATGATAACGCACAAAACTTCCTTATTCTGTAATAATAAATGCGCGCTGAGTTGCCCTTTCTATACTACTACTTACGTATCCCTGGCTTGTGAATGTTTGATAGTAAATAAAATACGTTATTGGCAAAATAAGTGAAGTAAGTGAAGAAATAAAATTTTTTAAAAAAATGTGGATTTGTTCTTAGACATAGACACGTCCGGAAACCGGCTATCAAATTCATTAGCCTTTCCTTTAAACATTTATACTTCCGGTTATAAGAGCGCACGTCTTCGGCTGTCGGGGAGCGGGGAGAATCGCGAAACGAGATAGCGGTATTTTCGCATGTCAAGATTGTTCAGCTGCTTAGAATCGTACTTTTATTCCTGTTGATCAGAGGTTACGATAAAAACGGAATTTGCTAATTAAGGATAAAGAGGACTGCATTTTATCTGGCCACAATGTGGCTATTTTAGGGCAAGCTGGTACTGGCAAAACAGTTCTTCTGAACAATTTGATAAAAAAAAATTAAAAGCTATCAGCACAAGTGTCATTTGTTGCTATACAACGCGCATGGCATGTTTACAAAGTCCATGCAAAAACTAGTTCATAGTTCGTTTATATCATGGACGTTTTACAAACGAAAAACTTGCTAAACTGTACGCGACTGACCACTCCCATGACAGGAAAGTCAAACCGAATGCCCTACAAGTGGTTTACATTCACGAAGTGTCTAAATGCTTAGCCAAGTTATATTCGAACAAGCACGTACGTTGCTTCGAACTGTTTTATATCTCAATACAGTTACAGTCAACAACAACACTGTGGTATAAATTCACTTCCACTCAATTTACCATCTTTTTCTCATATGTTCCGTTAATTTGATGTCATTTTAGGACAGACGCATTCAGGTGTCTCTCATACGGTTGCGTTTGCTTTATTTATTAAGGATATAGTATCGAGGGATGTAGGTCTAAATAACGTCTTCCGTTCACCCATTTTCCTGTTGCTATTTTATAAGTAATTGATACGAAAGCAAAAAAAATGCTTTTTCGACTCAATCAGTTCAAACTAACGAATACGTATCTCGTTAAATCGTATATACAGCCACCACCAATCAAATTTTACCAAATAGTTCTTCATTTCAAAGATTAATTTCAAACAAAGCTTAACAGAAGAATTAAAATTTATGACCCAATCTCGATTTAAACAGTCCTAGTTTCTGTCAGATTTAATTGAAATAAAAAAGCCATATTGTTGAGAGCCAAAAGGACGTCAAAGACATGCGTTTTTATAACCAGATGTATAAATGTTCAAAAACGAGTATTAACTTTGATAGCCGGCTTCCGGAGCTGTCTATGTTCTGATTTATAGATATGGACAACTCCATATTTTTGGTAAAGTTTTTTATTTCTTCACTTACAGATTATTTTTTTTCTAAAGTATGTGTCACACATTTTATAAACAAGAAAAAAAACAAACAGTAATTTTGTCCATAACGTATTTGATTTACTATGAAACACTGACAAGCCAGGCGACCGTTGAATAAACTCTTGTTGAGTGATCATGGGACTAGAGTCATGAAAACAAAAACCCACTTAAATCGCAAAAATTGATTGGTTGCATGATGAGTTTGATTGGTATTCGATGTGAGATCAAAGGGTATTTCACAGGATCACGTAGTATCTTTTATATGCTGTATGTCTGTTTCGGAACTGGGGGAGGGGGGTGGGGCATACTCAATAGCTCAATCTGTTTGTTTTCTAGTCTACGTGTAGAATCATTTGTCGTTAGAACTGAACACTTTATATCTTTTTTGCGGTTTTATTCTCAGTACCTGCAATGTGCTCTGAGACTCAGTTTCACTGCAACACTTCGGCCACATGCATGCCTATTGGATGGAAATGTGACGGAATCAAGAACTGTGGAGATGGAAGTGACGAAGAGAAATGCGGTAAACAAACTCAACAATACTATATTTGAGTTGTAAGGTTGTTACCCGTCCTTATTTTCAACATAAGGTTATTTTGTGTCATATGTAGGAAGTAATTTCATAAACATACTGTCATTTTTATGCCTTATTGGACACATTAATTTCTGACCTCAACTCAGTATGTGATGGTCACACAAAATAATTGGATAGTTAATGCTAGGATATTACAATATTCTTACTACTAATTCGATGGGCAGTCAAATATAACTGGACATTGTACCGCAACTTACATGTGTGTTGACACATGGATGTAACTGTACCGAGCTTTAAGTTTCACGTAGCGATTACATGACATTGCTTAGTTCAAAATGTTTATGCAACAATAGTCATCCCATAGGGATATGACAAGCATAGTGATAAAAACACACAAGTTAATAAAAAATAAAACAAATAAGGACAGATTTTAGGCAGTCATGTGATCCCTACGTGAACCCTTGAGCTAGGAAAAATTATATTCGAACTTTGACCTACTGGTGAGTCTAGTTTAAATTAATAATTCTGTCTCGCCTCGTTTACCACGGGATCACAGGAAATATTCAAACCCACATTGTGGCCCAAAACAGTCATTGTCCGCAGACGGATATCACTGTGATAACATGGATATTAACACTGTATATTTAAGCGATGCTCCTGAATAGGTGTTACAGGTTATTAACATGTGTGAACCAATGTCCTGTATAGGTCATTGGTGTGAACTGTCAAAGTTTAAACAGTCGACTATATGTCTCGTGACGTAGGCCCCTTAGTGTGACAAGAAATATATTTGATTGGTCAATATTTGTGGAGCACTGTGATCCCTACTGTGATTAAAGTAGCAAGACATGGCCGCGTGGATGAATTTGACTGTAGTTTAAGCAATACCCAATGTTTAAGATCCAGTTATAAAATGGATATAGCTCGATTAGAAAATTAGAGAGCACAATTCAACACAAGAAATGATGCCCGTTTTACATATATGCATTTTATTGCAGAGAGGAGTATCACTTTAAGAGAGACCCAACTCTGATAGACGTATAAAAGTATACAACTATTATTTTCTAACAAGTATTGTGTTGTATAACACCAGTCCCACCGTTGAAAATAATTTACAGTTACAAACCGCAGGATTTGATAAGGCGCTAACTGTCCTCAACTTCATAACATGGTTTCACGCTCTTATTTCACAGATTGCATCTGTTTTGGATTATAAAAGCAGTTCTCTACGAAAGAAACAACTTTACATCTTTGGCGCTCAAGTATTTAAATTAAGCATATTGATATCTTTACATTAATGACAAATTCTCCTCAACAAATGTACTCGCCGTTCCCAACATAATGCTATACCGAGATAATATTAAATTTGCAAGTTGGTAAATTTTTTGGACGGCAATGCGAAAAGGGCATAGCAGCATAAGGCGAGTACAAAGTCACATATTCAACAGGATCGTTGCACCGTAGAATTTCTGCAAAAAATTCATACAGCAAACATGGATTCTATAGCTGGTGTGTTAGTTGATTATCTGTAAATGTATTTATGTGTTTTGAGTATCTATATGACCGTCTTTTAAAGTGACATCTAGCCTTCAAATTGGTCCATTTTTCCATATACTAAAAATCGAATATTTATCATTATTAAAAAAACAGGAGGTATTTTGAAGTTCGATGATTGTCTGGTTTACACCACTGGCAAGGAAATTCGTCGGATGTGCCCTTACAACAACACCTATGAGGTTTTGGTTCGGGAAGAACGTTTAATCACAGACGTTGCTGTAGATCACCACCACCAGTGTATCTTTTATGCAAATAAGCCCGAATATAATCGTATATATATTAAGGTAAGTTACATTGGCGACAAAGTGACATGACTATATTATCTACTCAGAAGAGTCTTAGCACATCCATTAATGCAAGCAACTTTTTATATAATATCTGGAATACTAAGACGATAATATGTGTGAAGATCATCTGGGGATTTAATTGCTAATATGCTATCTCTGTTAGTCTCCAGTTAAGTTTAGTTATGCCAGTTGTCCTATGAACGGTCCTTTTTCTGAATCATCTTTAAATTTAAACCGGTTTAGATTAAATCAGACATATATATGGGGTTCGAATCCCGGTGGAGGCAAGCAAATTTTTCTCTCTTCATTTATTCAAAATATATATGGGAAGAGAATACAGTGTTTATATAGATAACACATAGTGCATTTGTTCCAAAATGAGTTATCAGATAAAACAACTTTTTTTGTAGGAATTTTGTCGATATAAAATACTTGTGTCGGACAGAAAATGGACGATTGTCAGTAATATCACCGGCTCGGTAGAAGGACTGGCTTTTGATTGGCTTGGTCAGAACTTATATTGGCTGGATGCGTTCAATAAACAACTTTTCGTGACTGACAGGAAGAGCAGTTATTCAGCAATACTGTATGAGGGTTCATTTTTCCGGAGTCCCAGAGATCTAATTTTACATCCAGAACGAGGGTAAGAATTTGTGTTTTGTCTAATCAACTTTTTATCTGCAATGTTTTCTTGGCAACCCAAATCTACTTTTGACTTGTAAAGAAACGTGTTTTTTTTAAAATTATTTCTTTCACTTTTTTTTTGCAATAATTCTACAAACATCTTTGCCACTATTTATATCTAATACATTGTGCAACACAATGTAGCACACAGCTTTCCAAATTAGTTACAATAGAAATACCCATAACCGTCAGTGCTGGTTTCTGATTGTGATTTAGGTTTTATACCATTTTCTTATTGAATCCTAAACTGTTGGATAGTGACTCCACTTCAGATAGCTTGGAATCACCTTCGTACGTTTGAGACTTATTATTGGGTCTACATGTGTGTAATTCATTGAAAAACAGTGCCCCCAGACCCCATTGAATTAAGTGTTGCACAGATTGCTGTATATTCCATAGATATGAAATAAATGATTGTGGAGCTTTTGAGCTTTCACCAGACCATGCACCTGAGAAAAAACAACAGGTTTTATCCGATGTTTGGTTGACCATGTTTTAAAATATGTGATAGTGATTGTTTACATAATGAACTTAAACATTTATCGAAGGTTTTCTCTATCCCATGGCCATGGATATCATAAACATATTAAAATTCGAATAATCCTTAAAACCATAAGCAACAATGAGGTAATATCTATAAAAAAAATCCCAGACTAACCAGAACAATATATATTTCTAAAAGCAATCACACTGGCACAGGGATGTAGATTAATTAAAATCGATGAATCATCTTATGTTCTGGCTAACTCCCAGAGAGACGTTGCTTAATAAACCTTAATCTCGAGTTGTGTTATGGGTAACCTATAGTCATCTCGAGAGAAGGTAATGACCCTTTATATGGTGTATAAAATATTTTTTAAAATGTAGCTTACAAGATATTCGGCATGGGTTAGGAATACATCAATCTACAAATTAGTATTTCAGAGATACAGAGATTAACCAATGAATATGTACGTAAAGAGAATGAGTGTTATACAACCTGTCTGATACACAGGGAAGTTTCGCCTTAACCAGTAGGTCCTTTAGAGTTTTGTTTCTCTTGTATGCTATAATGGGTCTGTGAGAGAGAAGACATTTTAGGTACAAGATGTTGATATTCCTGCAAAAGGAGACTAGAAAACTGGGTGCTTGGCTGGTCATATTGGAAAACAAATGGAATTATTTGTTTTTTAGACCCTTTACCTGGTTCCCAATTGAAACCCAGTGGCTACAAAGTTTGAAGAGTTGGAATCCAATAAGCCTCTCTTTCTAAGCGTTTCTGTTTGGTTTCTTCCTCAGAGGGAAGTAATTGTGTTTTTTCAATCTGCATGATTTCAAAATGATCTTGAACCGAATGATCAGGGAGAGCGAAATGTTCAGCTATTTGGGGATATGAGGTTGGACCTAATGGAGCTCACATGATTGTTGGCTCTACGCCGAAGGGGATTTTGGTTTCACCAAAATATTGTTTCAGACACTTTTTACAAGTTATAAGGTATACCACATTTTCTGAATCACAATTCAAACTGTCTATCAGATGTAGCCGGTGAAAAACTAAGATGTATATGCATTTTATGCAATAAAGGATATCAAGTTACCTTTTCTAATGGTTTAACGTAAGGAAATGTGGAAGACTGCAAACGTTACTCCTTGTATTCAAAATTGGTGATTCTTCCCTTCCTAAAAGCTACAGATCAATATCTCCATTTAATTCCATCAGTCCAATCTTCGAGAGGGTAGTTTTAAAATATATGTTTGCTTTCCTCATGGCTGATTGCGGCCATGTATATGCTCTCCCTTAGGCGGGGGGAATTAAGGGGGTCGAGAACATCGCCAAACGGCTATAGTCTCTACTTTCTCGCCCCCACAGAGGTCGCGAAGCGATAATGTCTAGATTCCATTTTAGTCATCTGGCCATTCTCGTGTTTGGCGGGGGCGAGAAGGTCGAGAATGTTGCCATTTCAATGCTTTTGCGACAATCTCGCCCCGCCAAGGTAGTGAGGCGAGAATATCGAGATAATGTTTTATAAAATCTCGTTTCTTTGTGTTTAGCGACCTTCACGTCCCTGGTGGGGGCTAGAAAGTCTGCACAAAGAACCAGGGGCGGATATATGATGTTGTAAAAGGGGTGGGGTGCTCGACTATCACAGCAAAATAGGCTATGACCACTTCGAAAATGACGAAGGCCGTACTGGCAATCTCAGCTAATTTTGGCTATGAATTTTTTTCCCTCCTTTTGATTGGTCGGTTATGATCGATCTTAATTGGTACAGTTTTAAAAGAGAAAAAGAAGACAAAAGCCACAAGTCTAAGACAAATATTTTGCAAAAAAAGTCTTAGTCATGGATTGTACAAGTCAAACTTTCCAAAACCATCTAATTTTAGTAGGTGGACAGGGCTCGAAAAAATGCAAAGTTGATCGGGAACTGCTGTCTTGTAAAAATTTAATTCCTGACCCAGGGAGACGTAACCATCCAGTGGGTTTTTGCTTGAACCTCAAACGCGCATATTAAGTTCACTGTCTGGTCCAGAATTAATCCAGCAGATATGTTGTTTGTTGTTGTTTATTTGTTTGAGTGGCGGCTCCATTATATCGAATGATGTGCGCCAGCTCCAGCAGATCTATTTCACAATATGTTACACATATCTATTGTTGTATTACTTAGGATGTGAGCTCTAAAATAGATGACAACAAAACAAATTAAATGTATTTAATGTCTATGCGTTATGGATTTCATCGATCTTATAACTTCATGTATAAAGAAATCAAGTGCAACGTTTTGTTTCTGTCAATTTAAAAAAAACAAAACTATAACCTCTGTTGCCTTTGTTTTCTTGCTATATTTTGGGTCAAATCCCAGGTGCTCATATACAGTTTACAAAGCATGTGTGAAGCATAGTCAACGAATGTTGATCTAACCTAGGTCATTGGCTGGTTGTTTGGTTTCGTTGGCGCATGCGGCCTCACGGGGCTATTCGCGCCATCCTGGAATTCGTTTTCCAGACGTGGATTTCACTACAGAGGGAATTTGCAAGCATACTAGTTTAAACCAATCAAATGAGGCAAAAATTGCTCTCTCTCTTACTCTCTCTCTCTCTCTCTCTCTCTCTCTGAGGTGCGCGACAGGCTGTTTCGAACCAATGAAAAAAAAAGTAAAAGTATTCTCCGAGCTCTTATGATCGAGAATCTAAAAACGGAATCAACCAATGACATCAAATCAATGACTAACCAAACTGTTTAAACTTTAAACTTAAAACTATTTAAAATGTATTGTGCAAGGTTACCCCATGTACACATTTATATTCTTAGTACCTATAATTCTTGAGTGTAATATGTCATAAATACCTTGTAGAAAGCTTTGAACTGTTCTACTCACAAAAATAAAAGCAATGTTCAAGAACATGAATGCCATTGCGTTCAAATGCCATACGTTTTGCAGGTACAAGCTTTGTCGTTGTTTTTCAATTGTTTGTGTCATAAACGCATGGTGTTTATGACTATTGAAGTAGCTTGAGTTACGCACTCTGCACATTTTTATTTTATGTACACAATACAAGCTGGGTTTAAAATACCCTGAGAAAACAATATTCGCTTTTTTAAAAGGTTTATCTTGAATAATTGTATAACATGAGCTCTGACTTGCCATTTTTAAAAATTAGTTGTTCTAATTTCTCGCGACTATCGCTAATTTTCTCAGCAATGACTTTCCCATATTATCTAACTAACGAATATGGGACCGTGAACAATACTTCGTGGATATATTGAGTTTTATTTACCGCCGCTACGGAAGTTTTGAAGTTTTTCGAAAACATTGATGATATGACTATTCAAATATCAATACAACTCACTTGATGAGGGCATTGTAACGGAATTTTGGACAAACGAGCGCAGTACTGACTTAAATTTTGGCAAAACTATAGCAATCTAGGCTGATTTTGAAAATATATTCTGAGCGAGGACATTAAGATCGATATTTTATTATCCTTTTAAAAAAAAAAAACAATCGTTGTACAGATAAACAATTTAATTATGCGAAAGTTTCTGATCAAAGTAACGAAACTGGTGAGACTGTCAAAACCAAAACATTTTTATATGTACTTCATCACGAGTTTTGGATTTGCCCATATATGTCGATTATGTTTTAGAGTTGTTTTATTTTTAAACCTTGTTAACAGTGGTATGATGCAATTGCAGTCCGATGGAGGTCCGTATGCCTGCACCACAATTAAGAGTTTAAATATTGCCATGCCAAACGAGATACATATACAGCAAAACTATCGCACAAAACTCCAGATCTTACCAGAACATTGTTCCATTCCAATCAGCCTTCTAGATTTAGATCTATATTTTGTATTGTTATTGTTTTCTTCTTCCCTTTTTCTTTCTTTCTATCTTCCTTCCTCCCTTCATTTTTTCTCCTCTTTTTTTTTTTGATGTCCGAAATCCGTAAATCAGAAGATATATTTTGTTAACAGACCGGAATCAACCCAAAAGTCAATAGATAATAACGACTAAGACCGAGATTTAAAATAGTGCAGTGTTTAATATTGTGGAATCATATAAGAAAACGGTGTGTTTGATTCACCTTTTTAAAACCCATAAAAGTATGATAACATTCCATGATGATCTAAGTATTATAGAACATAGTTAGATTGTTTGGAAATGGAAATAAAAGAAGAACGCACGGTTGTTACTTACAGACCTTTATTCCCAAGAATGAAGGAACACCAGAAAACCATTCAGATTGGTGTCGTTACCAAATCTGCTTTAGCAGAGTATGCATGGACATGTGGTAAAAAGTGTCGATGGATACATGTCAAAATCTTAAACGTTGAATCAGATTGGAAAAAGCGAAAAATAAAAGAGTCTTTTTTCATTAGAAACGTCATAATGTCAACATCATACTGTTATAATAATGATATTCTTTATTTTCCAATGCCTCTATCGTGTTCTTTTAAGTCACAAGATTAATGTGACGTCATACCCTGTGTCATTTATTATTAATAACTGTCTCCATGGTTGCATCATGTCGTATTGACACTATAACATATTCTTATTGGCTAAGATCACGTTAATAATTATATAAGTTTTTTAAAATTTGATGATTTTGTTAACTTGAGAAAGGCCCCGGCATTAGGGCTGAAAGCTCCTATAGTAAATATTTAAGTGGAGTAACCCAGGGGTTCGTCTTTTAATTCATTTAATACAGCCCGCGTCTGAATCTTAAAAGATAAATCATTTCTTCTGTTGTTTAGACATTTAAGGACAATGCTGAAAAGTCTGTGCAAGAGTTCCATTCGAGAAAAGAGAATCATTGCACTGATTATCTTGTTTTCAGTGATTATGGAACTAGTGTTCTGTCTCCTTAAGTAAATGTGCAAGCCGAAATGACTGCAACTTGATATGTATCAGTTGGTTTAATTAAAATATCGAGATTTTGGAATCAGGAACCTAAGAATTTCTTTAGTTATGCTTTCGGGGTCAGTTACTGAATATACATATTTTAAACAATTTATCACACTGGTGCACTGATGTCGATTAATTAAAACCAATGAATCATATGTTCCAGATAAACTTCCAGAAGCAAGTTTCTAAATATATCTTAATCTCCAGTTTTTATGTGTAACCTACAGGTATATCAAGAGAAGGTCATTACCATATATATGGGAAAAAGTGTGTGATAAATATGTAGCAAACAAAATATTTGGTATAGCTTAAGAATAAATCAACCTTCAAACTGGTAAACTAAATATGTAGATGTACTTATCACGATAAAGATGGATGGAAGACATAAGATGTTGCTGTTTTTTTTAATCCAGAACCATTCAAATGAACTTTTTTTCAGGTTATTGTTCTGGACAGATTGGTCTAACAATCCCGCCATAATGAGAGCTTCCATGGCGGGAGATGACACCACCATAAAGACAATTGTGTCGGGTCCGGTGATTGTCCGGCCGAACAGCTTAACACTGGACGCCGAAAACAATCACATTTATTGGGTAGACGCCAGATTAGGAACAATAAGTAGATGTGGTTTGAATGGTGAAGGAATCATCAGCACAAAAGGTCGGCATGTGTCAACACACCTGTACGGCATCGCAGTCTCTCAGGTACAATGGAGATCAAATTATGTGGAAGGTCACATGGTTCTTTGAATAATAATAGAATTGTTTACTGTAATCTCAAAACTGTGGGTGAAATGACCACAAAATCAGCATTTTATTGTATTCTATATCTTCTCAACACTATAGATTTATAAAATAAAGGTTTTTTTAAAAAACTGTAATGGACTCAAAGAGGAATTGTCTCTTGTAACCACATCCCAAAACAATGGGTCTTTCCTGTTTATTTGCAGTTATTGAAATGATTTACAGTAAACAAATACTTTATTTCTAATTGAACACATTGAACATTATTCATGTATTATTTAAACTATTGTAGTCTTTTTTTCATAAATAAACCATGCATGTCTTAGAATTCAAATAGTTTGTTCCAAAACCACAACAATTGGGATGGCTCCGCTGTCGTATCCGTAGAGTAACAATCAAAACACTACATTTTCATTGTATAATAGCTCCGGATATATTATTCTGCTATGTATGTCCCGGGCCGATGTTGAATATCTAGGCAAAGTGCCAGGTAGAAACAATTTTTGTGACTATTCAAATAGACAGTCTGTGAGCCTTTTTTCGCACAAATGGCTGACGTCAAGACGTGTTTCTATTCTTTATATGTACAGATTTCATATAGGTGTTAAAATTTGATCTTTAATTGCTCCTCTCACGCTTTTCCTTTTCGATGAATGTAAATGACACCAGTCCATGATTTGGAGGTCCTCAGGCAATGATAATGGTAACACACACACACACACATACATACATACATACATACATACACACGTACATACATACCTACATACCTACATACATACATACATACATACATACATACATACATACCTACATACATACATACATACATACATACATACATACATACATACATACATACATACATACATACATACATACATACATCCATCCATCCATCCATCCATCCATCCATCCATCCCCTCCCCTCCTCTCCATCCCCTCCATCTCCTCCGTTACATTACATACATACATCGTGCAATTGATGTTTTCAGAAATATGTATACATATCTGATTGGAGCACAGATTCTATATCTGGAATGACAAAAGATCTTAATTCAACTGAAGCCGCTACAACCATCGTCACTGGGTTAGATAATCCAAATGGCATTGCCTTACTGCCCAGGATAGTTAAAGGTAATTTATCCTCATATTTATTTTTTATATTGAAATGAAAAGTAATTGATGAGCTATATTTAATCTACCATAATTAATCCCAGTGATACAGCACAGGCTTATAATCAAGCTAAGGCGACTTGTGTCGCCTATCCCATGATTCTTAATTGTCCACGTCTTTGTCCAAAATTTAAGCTGCCAGAATGTTTGCCACATTGTCCTTCCGACCAGTTCAAATGCAAACATGGTTGTAAATCCGCACATCTTAAGGATTTCTTATTTAAGCATCGTGATGGGCGATTGTTCTATCTCTTTTTGCTTTTAATTTTAACCCATTTATTTACTGGAACTCAAGCGTACAGTGTCTTCCTCTGTGTATTTTGTTTGTATTTTGTAGAAGTTCCACATAGGAGCTGTCCTCTGGGTTGCCCTCACCTGTGTCTGACTAATTATCTGGATGGTGATGAAAAGACTGAGCTGGTGTGTCGATGCTCAGATGGTTATACTCTCAGAACAACAGAGACACAAAGGAGTAAACAATTTGTCTGTGTCCGGAATATATCTACAAGTACAGGTAAGTCTTTTGTGATTTCAGCTCTCATCCAGAAAAATGTAGTCAAGACAAACTTTTTACCATCGATTCGTCGACTATATAATGTGCTAAACCATTGTATAGGCAAGCTGTGTTAACTAAAGAAAGTTGAAAACAACCATTCCACCATGCGATTCGGGTTAGTTCCTCCATTCAATTACACTTCAACACCAACCAAATGAATAGGTTGAGTGAACCGGTGTACTAATTGGAACAACACAATTTGATGGGAAGTATTCGTGTTGTTCGCATATATCGTGAGATCTTCAGTGTATCCAGTGTTATCAGTGATAGTATCAACTAGCTTTAGAAATCTGGTTTTATCGGTTGTTTAAACGTCTATGCAATGATGCCCTAAAACAATCAAATCAATATAAATCAGACTCAACAAAGATGCTGAAAATAGCAATGAATTACTAGAATTAAATAACATCTTTGTACTAAATAGTTACCAAAAAATGTCAATATTTAATCACAATATTTTTGTCGTTACAATATAATTCCATACACTGCAAAGCTTAGGCTAAACTATAAAAGTTGTTTCTGTAACCTTTCAGACAGCACTGGGTGTGATGTTACCACCCAGTTTCAATGTAAGACGTCTCGACGGTGTTTACCAGTGAAGTGGCGCTGTGATGGAAATAAAGACTGTTCAGACTCTTCCGACGAAGACAACTGTTCGTTTAATGGAACTTTGTTGGAAATTGGAAGTGAGTAATACTGTCAGAGGACGATGCTAACTTTTAAGTATATTCCACGTTGAATACAAATATGAATGAATGGCTTTGTCTAGGTGAAAAACCAGCGAGCTGAAAAATAATTCTGGTTTTGCAGTTTTCGATACTCGATTTGTATGCCAAGAGGAAATTTGGAGGTTGGCGAATGAGACCAATATATGAATGTTACAAGATGCGGTCTATTTACACATGTATTCGCGATTTTGTTTTATGAAACCTACCAGTCTTTAAAAACAACACATATCTAGTCTGAATGCACGTCATTAAGTAATTTTTTTAAATTAATTAATATATATTAAGGAGGCAAGGAAAATTGTCTTTTTCTACAATAAAAATAGATATATAACGGGTAAGAAAAATGATCTTTCTCAACGATAAAAATAAATAAATTACGGTGAAGCAAAATATTCTTTCTTTGAATTCAAATTTGGCGACTCAATCGACTCAAAAGAACGAAAGTGAATGCAGGGGCTGAACACTCAAGCAGTCAGCTATGTAGTTTAAGTATAGGGATGATCTGCAATTCAGCGTTGACCAAAAACATCCTTACAACAGAATTTGATGTTACCAAATCGCATCTCATGAAACAAATGTTTGCTGAAGGTGAATACATTTTAATTGAATTAATTTTGAAATGCCGTGGAATTTGTGATATTTTAGCTATAGCATATTTTTCAAACCACATGTTTCTTCGAAAAAATCAAATATTAATCACTTTATAACGCTAGTTGAATCAAGCCTTTTGTTTACCATCTGATATCTGCTGGTTGCCATCAGCGATCTAAATAGTATGCTTGATCTATGATAGACCGGATGTGTCGTACAATTTGATTTAGTGTTACGTTCGTGATACGATTTCCTTACCTATTTTTCTGTTAATACAAATAGTTTTTTAGGCATTTTATATCATATGCTGATAAGAATATAAAACAAATATCTTAAGTCTTTTGGGCATCTGTGATTAATATTATTCTATGACCAAATTACTGAGTTCGATTAAGGTGTATCATGAATGCCATACGCTCCAATCGATTTACATCAATTGACTCCTGCAGATCTTTCTAATAGAGATAGTTATAAAAGTATATATTTATTGTCGACAAATAATTTCCTACCAATGATAATTTCTTTGGGCAAAGAAAGTCCCCCCCTCCCCCCCCCCCCTTCCGCCTTATAAATACACCCATCCCTACACCTATGCTCATCACTTACTCATTAGTGTGACGTCACGTCTTCACAAAATCTACGGACCATTCAAAATGTGAACATGTTAACAAATGATAAAATGAGTTGTGCGATGAAAGTACGGTCTATCTAGCAGGTATATAACGACAAATACCACTCCCTGTTATCATGTAGGTAATCAATACACTCTACTGGTCCCCGTCTTAGACTTGTTTTTCAATCGAGTAAAACGCATTCGGGGTTGGAAAAATCCTTGATTATATTCAAATTAAAAACTCAACTGACTCGACTCAGGATAGTTACTTATAAGGAATCTATACAGATTAAAGCAACCCTTTTTCTGTCCGACGGTTCTAAACAGGATTGCACAGTAGCAAGTAAACCCCTCTTAAAGTCGCCTATAAAATTCCTGCTTAGCCTTTTTACCCCTCCGTCAAACCATCTTCATAATAAGTTATCAAGGACCTGGAATCAACAGTTAGCTTGTACTCGCATACATATGTTTCCAATGATTTGGATAACATGCTCTCAAGAGTTTGGCCAAAGACTCTGACTTTAGTACATTTAAACTTTAATAATAACCTCAAATTCGGTCTACTTTTTAAAAATATTATAGTAGTTTAGTTTAACATTATCTAAGGATTTATGATTTATGTTTAATTTTTAACATTGCGTTCTCAATATTTAATATTGCTAATTACTTTTGTATTTTACTTTTAGTTTAAAAAAATGTCAGACATCGATTTAAATTTTTAATTTCAGAAACCGTATTTGACGATTGTCTGGTATACACTACTGGTAAAGAGATTCGCCGGATCTGTCCTTACAACGACACCTACGAGACTTTAATCAAGGGAGATAATATTAGTCTTACCTTTGACGTAGATGTAGATTATAATCATAGGTGTATTTTTTACACAACGTACGCCAGGGGTTCGTATTCTGTAAAGGTATGCATGATTAACGTTGCATTTAAACAGTTAACACATGCCTCATTGAGATTCCATACCAAAATATTGAATAAAACATCAAAGTTTAGGCCTAACTTAAGCTGTAGTTTCTGAACAACCATTGCTAAAATGTATTGACTATAACAATTTATCATGTTAGTGTCAGACATTATAG
This sequence comes from Mopalia vespertina, assembly GCA_030265115.1. NCBI lineage: Eukaryota > Metazoa > Mollusca > Polyplacophora > Chitonida > Mopaliidae > Mopalia > Mopalia vespertina. The sequence continues at coordinate 26,154 of JAQQZZ010081669.1, forward strand.
ATTAGTCTCCCTCTCATGGATATATGCCTCAGGGCAATGGAGACAAGTTACAGTTATTACAAATGATACAATTATTCACATTCCGAACAGAATAGAACATTGTTTTTACGATATCGAATTTTTTTTTTACATTTAATGTTTGACCGTGACAGTGAGAATGCAATACAAAACGGTGGCCCCTGCGAACGATACTTCCTTTTTGATTTGTCATGTAAATAGCGTCAATTTAAAGCCATAGACAGTTCAAGAACATGGACACCATGGGGAATTTTGTTACTGCTTCTTTACTATACGAAAAGAGTGGAATGGCGTCGCGAAATTGCAGAGATTGTTGTACTTTCAGTTGATGCGGTCGGTTGGGAGGGAGCTCCTTGTTGCCCTGGTGATCTCAGAGCCAAAAGGCCACATGGAACCGATCTGATTGTAATGTCTTTGAATTATGTCCTTTGGATTTGTCCTGTTTTGTCTTAGTTTGTTGACTGTGGCGTTGAGGGTAGTTTACTTCACCCATTAGGCTTGCACGCCGTCACGTGCGTGGAATAACCTTAAGTACGGCGTTATACCCCAACCTAACAAACCAAAAGTTGATCTCATATACTGTTGTTCCTCAGTTGAGACATATCGTCCTAAAGCATGGCTTAGTCTTACAGTTTATATGCACCTTTCAGGACAGTCAAAAGCTTATTCGAAATTCTGAGTACAAACAGCTTAATTAGAGGCTATTATTGAGTTTCTTCCAGTTAACATATTACAGAGTTGTTGGCAATGTGTTAGTGATTAACATGACTATCACAGGGGATTATGCTTCACGCTGTCTTGTTTCTTATAATATATTGAGGTGTAATTTTGTGATGACTGTAGTAATTGTTTATTACATTCTGAGATGACTGTAGTAATTGTTTATTACACCCGAGTATTCGATTGTACACACCAGATCTATTAAAAAGGCTCAGTTAATTACGTTTTCTAAGGTAAGACAGAGAGAGAGGGCCATTGAATTCGCTGTCAGCAAAATTTCGGGAAAATTAGACACAAGTTTTCAGTTAAAATCCTTTTTTAGTTCAATGTAAATTTTATTTACATTGTTTAAAAATAATTACATTCTGAAAATAGACCAAAACAAAGGGCGTTGTATTTTTCTGTCGATATTTTTATTTTGACATGAATCAAATAAACACTTAAGAAATCCTGGGTTACCAAATTATGGCGTGTATTTCGCCTCATAATGTGCTTGAAAATACTTTGGACGAAGGGTCCAACCAGGCCTTGAAAGCCCTTTAATCTAAGGAGAAATATCGTACGCTGGGGGCTGACCGTGTTTCCAACATACCCATGTTCGCTCACACACTGAGAAATGTAATAAACAGACCAAATATCTCACGAAACTTATTATTCGTCACTATTGTCATAACTGTTTAGTTTTTAATTACAAGCAAGAGGTTTTAAATTATTGACTACCTGTGCAATGGTTCCGTTATCATTTTAGTAATCGAAGACTTGATACAATTCTGTTTTAGGAATTTTGTCGTTATAGTTCCTCAGTAGCAGAAATGGGCATATTTGTGAGTAATTTGGCGGGCGCAGTAGAGGGATTGGCCTACGATTGGCTTGGACAGAATTTATACTGGATTGACACCGATAATAAACAACTTATAGTAACCGACAGAGCTAATCAGTACTCGTCTGTGTTGTATGAGGGAACAGTGTTCCAATCGGCCAGAGATTTAATTCTACATCCAGAACGAGGGTAAGTTTTATCCGACAAAGTGGTTTTATGCAAGGATTCTTTGTATATCTGTCAGCTGAATTGTTTTTTTTCCTCTTAAATCCTGTTCGATCTCAATCGTATACTAGCCCATTCTATTCAGGTTCTTTATATATATATAGCCTATGTGGCTATCAAGCTGAAATAAAGAATATTATTATTATTATTATTATTATAAAAGAACTAATGACTTTACACAAACCCATAAATGTAAAACGTCTAACCTGATAGGCGGTCGACAATGATTTCTCGTTGACACCTAGTCGATAAAATGCTATTCAGGAGGTCAAGGTTAATTTGTTAGCTGATGCGGCAGAGATTTATTAGTATGTTCAAACTTACTTTGGAAGTTACGGCTTCTTCGGTTCCCATATCGCACTATCATAGTTTTTGATTGATTTAATGCTAACAAATAGATCTACTTGAAATCATGCCTTTTTTAAATGCCGACCTTTTTTAAAAGACATTTTACGTTTTATTTAACACGAATAAAATGTTAAAGAGTGGCTGAATCGAAATAAAACAATCTGTATTGTGAAATAGAAGTGGCCATGAGGAATTTAAGAATTTATCAAAAAATTTATCATTGGTTCTTCGTTTAAATATAAATGCTGTTTAGTTTGTGTCTGAAAATGAGAATATCAACTCGATAGAGAACACAGATAATGGGATTATTCTTTGAATACACTCGGCGCTATGAAGAGCAATGAAACACAAGTTTATTACACTTTACCTATATGGGAAAACATTTATTCGTCACAGGTTATTGTTCTGGTCAGATTGGAGCAGTGAGAAGCCAGCTATAATGAGGGCTTCAATGGCTGGAGATGTCAACAGCATTAAGACTATTGTCAATATTACTGAGGTCGACTGGCCCAATGGTTTGGCACTGGACGCGGAAAACGACCACATTTACTGGGTGGATACTAAGTTGGACAGGATAGGGAGATGTGGTTTACAGGGAGAGGGCCTTATCACTGTGCTATCTCTCACAAATTTCTCCAACCCGTACGGAATCGCGGTTTCGGAGGTAATTGATTTTGACAACAAAATGACTTTCTTATGACTTTGTTACATTGATTGTTGTATTTTTTGTCTTTAACACCGCGATGAAGGGTATTTTATACCCCAAACTATGTCAATATCCTCACACAAGGTTGTGCCGAAACAATAGTTTAAGTTTGTACTGAAAAGCTTTACTTAAAAGCAAATATGTTAACCTGGAAGATACATGTATAGACAAAAAACTACATTACATTGACAGTTGTTTTAAATACTTTCGCAAGCAAATATATTAGGTGAAATTTTAGTGCGGGAGCCCTCTTCTTAAACTGGAACGTATAGCTTTGTATCAGTTAAAACGTATACATATTACCTCAAGTCCTTGTTCCACATGAGCCGTGTTAGTTAAAAAGAGGCAACCCAGACAACGTGTTGGGTTCATTAACATCTATATTGTTTTACTGTGCCTGATTCTCACTTGTACTGCGGAATTTGAGTACAACCATACAGAAATTAAAAGATATTACATGTAGATCACCTCTGTTGATATATAATACTTTGGTATACTGTTCTGGACATTGCCGGGGAACCATAACCATCTGATCTTTGCTTTCTGTGGGTTTCTAGTATAGCTGGTTCCACCCAGTACATTCTTTTTATTTTGTTTTTTTCTCAGAAATACATTTACTTCTCTGATTGGAGGACAGCTTCCATAGTTGGTGTCAGCAAGGATCCAAGATCACTCCAACGTCCAACCGTAATCATCAACGGTCTAAAACTTCCAAAGGGATTGGCCGTACTTCCGAAAAGGACTAAAGGTTGGTGGATTTGTAATCGTTGATTATGTACGGACTGTCGATATCAGCCAGCCACAAGGTACATGACATATTTCTTCATCTATGCACTATGCTAAGTATGGTTTGAAACGGAATGGAAGTAGGCCCTTAATGAACCAAGATTGTATTTTTTGTTTGTAATAGCAGTATACACCCGAACACACGATACTATTGTGTGCCAACTGGCAATATTGACCAATGCAAAATCGATGATATGTCGTATTACATAACACTGCACCTATTATCTTTAACACAGGTATTTCGCCGCCGTCTTGCCCTTGGGGCTGTCCTCACCTGTGTTTGAATGGCTACCAGGAAGGATATAACGGCACCAGTCCAACATGTCGGTGCTCAGAAGGTTCCAAGCCTGTAATTGGAGACAATCAACGAATTACCTGTGTTCAAGATACGTCTCCAGCTCCAGGTAGGGATTTTCACCTTTGTAAACACCTTCACTTGTCTCTAGATCAGATTTAAACCTGTTTACAAAGAAATGGTTTTGTTTTGATCACGAATAATTTATTCTCAATATCATCACAAATTGGAAGGTTTCTTTAAAAAAAATATAATGTCACGAATATTGCTTGTTACTTATAATGAGTGTTGAATAATGGAAGACTACAGTTCTGTTTTTAAAGAAATTACTTGCAGTTGACTTATGTGGGTCAAATTCACCAATTACTGCCGTCCCGCGGCTGTGGCTTAGTGGTAGCGTGTGCGCTTCTTAATCCTACTCCAATTTACAGTTCACGGGATTGAGTCCGTCTGTCGACCATCAGGTATATGAGTGAGTCACACGATGTGGCTCCGGTAATTGCGGGGGTGGTTTTTACGAGGTTTCCTTCCGGTTTTCCTCCGTAATGAGGCAATGAACAGTGTGAAGTGGATAATCCGTCGTCATATAAGTAAAATACCATTGAGTACGACGTTAAACCCCAACCAAACCAACCAAATAAACAAACCAATTACTGCCGTTAATTTTCTTAATTATTTAACTAACCGGATACCTTTTTAGTCCAAATTCACCAACGCTTGAAATTTGTTATTCAAATGGAACATTCTTTGAATGCAATTACCGGTTTCCTAGCCAAACGGTGTGGTGTGTTGATGCTAAATGAGTCTTTATGATTTGTAGATATTGAACTGACCTCTGTAACCACGCCCACTTGTGCACCGAAAGAAAAAGGTAAGTGAGCTGAGGAAAATAATTTTGTTGTATTGACGAATGTATATAATGAATCACTCACTCAGGTAAATATACTTATTGATTATTTGTTATCCCCACAGTACCATATGGCGTGTTTATAGACCTGATTATAACTAATAACAGTAACAATTAAATGAAAAATATTCCATACGATACAACAATAGTTGACACTAAAATCTTACCATAAGTCATAAACCGTCGTTGAACGTTAAACATGTTCGTCTTCATTGAATCAACATGAAATAAAAATCGTATACTGGTCCAGTCAGAAAAAATCGGCTTAAATGGAGAATTGGTGACAATAAGTTACAGTTTACTACCTCATAGTTTCACAACAGGTTGCAATGGAAGAGACGGCTTTTGATATTCAATAGTAAAGTGATAACCCTATTTAAATGGCATTTAGAAGATAACCTCACTTCCGTTTCGTTAAACTGTGCCACAATACATCCAAAGACGTTCCTTTGTTTTCTTCTTCAGAACCCTACCTTCGTATAGACGTCATTACATTTGATGGACATACCTACAACAATATGACCCCGGCGTGCCCCCCACTCCTCCGCAATAGTCTCTGCTTGGTAGACTGTCCGATAACTGTCTTCCCTTATGGTAACGAGTACTGTCTCAAGTGTAACTGTCGGTAGTGATGAGAACTATACATAACTATGAGTGGACCCAAGAGGAGTGTTAAAGTCTGCCATACATTACACGCCAGCATCCAACGAATAAAATGGACTTTTTTATGCCCATTATCTACTGCCCTTTTTGTATGCATTGTTTGTATAAATTAAACTGAAAACAGACTTGGGTGTTCAGAGGCACGCACTCAGTTGTTATTATAAAGAGCGAAGTTTTGTTATACCTAGCCGACACTAGAAGGTGGCACAATTGTGTCTCAAGTACGAATGTCAACCAATATAATGTAGTGAAAGGTTAATTATAAACTAGTTTACTACATATACAGGAATCTGTCAATTAATGAAACTGTAATGCAAGGGTTTATAACACTAGAATACATGTAAATGACTGTTTGTTTACTAAACGTTATACATCGTTTGTTTGTTGGACTGGGGTTTAACGTCGTACTCAAAGTTATTTCACCTATATGACGACAGATTGTCAATTTCACACTGTTCCTTGCAAAACCGGGATAAAACTTCGTAAATCATCTTACCTAATTGCCGGTGCAACATCGTGTGATTCACCTGTTGGTCGACAGACGGACTCGAACCCGTGGACGGTACATCGAAGTAGGATGGGTAGACAGACACGCTAATGGCTAATCTACGGGTCCAGCTAGCGTCGAACCTTGAACTAATTCATTCGATCAATGAGATGTATCCGGGTGATATAACGAATCTATATGCCACGAAATATGCTATCTCAGTGAAATAACAATACTGAGCTCACCCAAATGACATACTGTATCTAGAGTACCAAACTCATCCCGAATGACATTCAGTATCCAGAGCACTAAACTCATACCAACAGAAACCCTTTACACATAATACTGAGTAACTGAATACACCCAAATGACATGCTCTATCCAGAAATGAAAATGAAATCATGTATCTAGAGTTCTGAATTGAACCAAATGACATGGTCTATCCAGAATATTGAACTCGTCACAAATGACATCCTGTATACAAAGTACTGAAGTCATCCCAAATGAAATCATGTATCTAGAGTACTGAATTGAACCAAATGACATGCTCTATCCAGAATATTGAACTCGTCCCAAATGACATCCTGTATCCAGAGAACTGAATTCATCCTAAATGACAGTGTCTATCCAGAGAACTTAACTCATCCCAAATGACATCCTGTATTTGGAGTACTGAAATACCAAATGACATCCTATAAAAATAATAAAAAATAAAAAATAAACCCATTTCATCTAATATGACCTTGATGATGTTGATAAAGTTCTTCGTGGAACCATAACATCGCGAAGAAATGGCTCAGTTTTCTGTTTGCCAAAAGCATTGAAGCTACACTTAGACTTAAAGTAAACATCTGATTCCCGATTTGTGGCATGCAAGCAAGACGAAATACAGGCAGCATGAATGACACAAATGTCATCATGTTAAATCTGGGAATAGAATTTTATGCAATAAAGCATTTTATGTCTTTCGAATTGTTATGATGTTATACACAAAAGGCTAATGTTTCCTCGGCCCTATCATATCAATTTAGTTTGAATTGTTCTGTAAAATTATACATTAGCGGATTATGTCACGCACAGCTACTTGTATCAAACAGCGCAGCGGTCCGTTCTCGTTAGACCTGCCAATGTTTATTGTTATTATAGGAGAAGATCTGAAATGGACTTCGTCAAAATCAACAAATAAAGCATACCACGTTTTGTACTGTCCTAGGAAATTTAACATATTCGTTTTAATAACGTTGTCATTTTCTAAAATTTTCCATCGATTCTGTTGTTTCACCTGAAGTTTGTGATAGCTCGGCTCCTAACTTACGTAGCACGAAGGCCTTGTCTTGAACTGCTGAAGTCGCAACTGCGCAAGTGCGTCGCCAAAATTTTTCGCTGGACCGTGCCTTGAAGGCAAGTTGCTCTCGATCCTTATTCGGAAGACGCGAATGTAGATCGCAGGAATACGACACAGCCTCCATCCGGAGATCACATGAGTTACGTCACTTGGGACGAACGACCGATAAGGAAAACAAATGCTGCGTTACATCCATCGCCGATCTTCCCATATAATAACAATTAACATTGGTATAACCAGCTACCTCACATGGATCACGTGCCACCGGCCGTGGTTTAGTGGTAGTCCTATTAAAACGTGTCCGCCTGCCAATCCATCTTTGAATCCTTAATTAGAGCTCGGGTATGTGCGTGAGTTAAACAATGTAGTTCTAGCAAATGTGGGGCGGTTTTAGTATGGCACACTGTGAAGTGGATAGTCCGTAGTCAAAAGGTGAAATACTCTTGCGATTCGTGAACAAGTACGACAGTTACCCGATCTTTAGTCTATCCCTTACAGCATGTACAATAGCAGCTGTTTCTGTATCCCATCAAGACGTAGGTGAAGCTTAAAGGCGTCCTACTTACCACAGCAATACGTGAACTCCGCCGACTACCCGACGGATCCCGGTTGTTCACAAGTGTACTAAAGCCTTAAGCTAGGTTTAACTCGTTCAGCCAGACTTAACCTTGGTATCAGTAACTTAAACAGTTGTTGGAAAGTGTATAAAAGATATAGCTCTGACTTAAATTATCTTACACCAGACTTCAATTTTAATCCTGTTCCCCTTGGTGTATTATACAGTTAAGTCAGTATTAAAACAAAGAAAATAATCGCTATTTTGTTTCTGGGTATTATAGCAAGCGCCCTTCATTGTTAATTTATTTCGCTGAAAAATGGTTCACAGAATGTTAATTACGAATCAAACATTTAGAAGACAGAAGGAAAAATAATTTCGACCACAGGCGTTCTTTATTGAAAGGATTCATTGACGCAGAACCTATGGAGAGATACCGTTACCATATTGAGATACCTAGCGTAAGTGTGTTGAAAGAAGACTGTTTCAACAAATCGGAATAGAGATCAAGCATGTGGTTATTTCACTGCGGTATTACACAACGGGCAGCTGTATGCAGGTGGTTGATTGAGAAATCCACTGTGTCTAGCTATAGAGTAATACACCAAAATTTCCGTCTTCTTGAGCTCTAGGCTGGCTTAGTTTGTAGGGTTTCATCGAGATTTAACTACAATTAAAACTGTTGGGGTTTTTTTTCAATGGCTGGTTTTCCTGGTGTGTTTGAATGTGTGGACGATACACAAATTGGAATAATCGGCAATGGGAATGATTTCGTCCATATCAAGGGCTACCACTTAATCAATGTCCAGGCAAACTCTGACCACGAAAGAAGTATGCTAAAGTTTGTAAGTGTTGTTTTCCCTCCGGCCTGGATCAACACACGATAGCCGGATTTTCCGTGAATCTACGATTGGCCAGCCTATGGAGACAGGTGTTTTACTTGGAGATGCATGCCATATTTGATGACCCCTATACCCCTGGTAAGGAGATATTTAACAAAGCCCATAACACGGCTTAAAACACCATTCATGATTGAAATAACTTTTTGTATATGGAATATCCCAAAAGTTTTTTTAATAGTGCATTACACGGCGCTCCATATACTTCACTCCGAAATATGATTGTCCAGAAATAGATTGTGCAGTTATTGTTGCACAATATTGCCATCTTGATGAAGGAGTCAGTGTTGGAAGGTGGGGTGATGATCCCAATCGGAATACTCCATTCGCAGAACATGACGATGGCAAAGGAATGCGAGATTATATCACCACCACCTACTTTCATAGACTGACTTTTTCATCAAATGAACCACATTACTGTACGACCCTTTCACCAAACTCGTTCAGCCTGGATCTTCTGAACACCCCTTAATGTCCTTAAATTCCCCTCTTGTCCATTTAGATATGATAAAACCCTAAAGTAAATGACATCCCGTGGCGCCAGGTGTTGTGAGGTTTATGACAGAAAACTGTCTAAAAGACACGCAATACACCAGAAGTCAGCAATATCATCGGATTGCCATAACTAAGTTTCAGGGGGGGAGGCAACTTTTCTGAACCAATCAATCAATGTCATTTGCTATAGGGTTTTATCAGTACATGTACATATATTATGAAAGTAACATAACAGAATTATATGGATTTTAACTTCTATATTGCTTATGGAGCAACGCTTCAGTGCAGATACTAGCACCTTTCTCAAGCTTAATAACAGGACAGAAAATTTGGCAGTATCTATACATAAATATTACAGGTGGATTAACAAGGTTTGAATGGCTTTAGACAATAATTAAGGATGATTACATCAAGGTGTCAAAAGATAGCTAACAATAACATCCCTTTTGTGTGCTATACATTAGTCAAGTGCATAACATATTGATTGAAATTGTTTTCGTATGATCAAAAAAGATATCCAAAGAAAGCATATTGTATGTTAGTACATCTGAACTCACGAGGTCAACGGAATTGGGCAACGTGTATCAAAGAGTTCCTGTTCCGGGTTGGGTTTGGGTATGTTTGAGTTAACCAGGGGGTTGGAGTCAAACACGTATTTCTACTAAAACTTAAAGAGCGACTCCAAGATATATGGAAACAAAATTGGACAGAAACTCTAAACACAATTAAGTAGTAGATATAGCCTATACTGTCAGTATAAAATTAATTTTGACGCCGAGACGTATATATTAGATTCCACCTTAACTATGTTCAAACGAGAGTTCT
>JAQQZZ010081670.1:0-19239 GCA_030265115.1 Mopalia vespertina
TTTGCAATATTCCCTATACCGCCCATGTTAAAAATCGTGGATTTGCCCTCCCTTGCCGTAAAGCGGTAACGGTATTTTGCAAAGGGACGTCACTCTGTTGTCGTAACGTCATAACCGGAAAACCCCGTATTGGGTATGTTTGCCAACCACATAGATCTTTTAATTAAATGTGGCCTACGACAAAAAAATTGTATCGCCACACTGAATCATATGGTAGGGATTCACCACCATTAACCACCACATGATTAAATTTTGTCGATACGTTCATAAGGGGTTGTTAACTTCTGTTTGTTAATTTGGAATATAGCCTTCATCATCCAATTTGAAAATCGTCGATGGGCCCACACTTGCTATACATCGATATCGTTATTTTTTTAACACATGATGGGGAGTCACTCATATAAATGTCATTTGATTCGAGCGGATATTTCCTCTAGCGGGCGAATGTAAAGAGCTTCCCGTTTCCCTCAGAGCGAAGGCGATAGGGGAAGCAAAGCCGATATATATGTTGTGTTATTGTATTGCGCCATGTGGCTGTCCTGTGTTGTTGTTTGTTATCAGTGGTGTCGGCGAAGTTAACTTCACCCACTGGGCTGTCGGACCGTCATATCAGTGAAGTAACATGAGTAAGGTGTTAAACCCCATACCTGCGAATACACGTTTTGGTTGGACTAAGGCATATTTATTTTGTTTCAATACAAAATAAAAAAACAAAAACTCGAGAATGTCGCACACCATTAAAAAATAAATAATGTTTATCTAAACGTCGTCTTACTTTAGATTTACAATCAATAATGTGAAAAAGTTATCAAACTTTAAGTTACGGGGATAGCCTTCATCACCTAAAATCATAAACTCTTCCACCTCGTTAAATATAAATCAAGAGTTAATCGTGGATAAAGCAAACATTATTTCTTAAGTTATTAATAACAACCTTTCACGAGTATGTCAACTCTTACTTATGTTGTTTTCATACAAAATCTGTCCAAAATACTCAAGACTGTCTGACACGATTCAACAATATACGCTACCAGTAATTGACATTTAAGTAAATGGAACCTGATGTTGATGCGTCTGGGAATGGCTTCTTTAGAAGAAAAAAAACAACCTGACGATTTTTTTCGTCTAATCCTTACCTCCCCCCCCCCGCCCCCCCACCCTCCGCCACCCCACCCAACCATCCGACAACACACCTTCGAAGTTTCTGCATTCCCTGCTTAAAACCAATCCAACGAACCTTCCTTATCCCTCCCCAACCAACCAAACACCTCGCAGTTTCGGCCATCTCTGCTGTAAACAAATTTCAGACGACATCCTCCCATAATCAACAAAGAAACTCTGAAATACACCAAGACTGTCGTGTCCGTCTCGTGGGCTTGAACCACATCACTAAGTTCTAAAACTTAAAATGCACGCCAAGTTAAAATGAGCCGCTTCATATTGACATTGTTGATCTTAATCAGATTTGAGAAAGATGATGTGAGTGTGTGGATTGTTGTTTTCAAACAAGCAAAAGTAGACAGTAGTCAAAACTCCGAGAAACGACAAGATACGCATGTTAAGTTTCTATATTTCGGTTTATTAAGATTATCTTCATTCCCGATGATGATTTAATGAACCGAAATATAGACACTTAACATGCGTATCTTGTCGTTTCTCGGAGTTGTGACTTTGGTCTACTATGTCAAATTTTTCAGTAGGAATCACAGTATAAACAAGCAAAAGCACATCCCATGGCAAATAAAGTGAGATTCCTTTCAGGTTTTGAGAGCTTTTATATTATAAAAACATTATAAAGGCCTAAAGATGTCATTTCATTTTAGATAGTGAAATTAGCAATGTGGATAGTACCTCATACAACAACACATACTCTCTATCTAAACGTCATCTATATGTGGACGTCACGATATCACGAAGCTATGTACTGTTTTGCGAGAGACCGTTAAAGTGCCGTCTCTGACGTTCTCTTGCATCACCAAGCGAAGATGTAGAGCAATGTATCATGTTAGCAGCCACTATAAAAATAAAAACATATATTTTACATGGAAACAATCCCAAATATGTGCAAAAAAGCGTAGAGAAAACTTCACGGGCTCTCGTTGGTTAATTTTAGGTTACTGGATTTCATGATTATGTATGGACGAGTCCTGGCGCTGTCGAAAGCATGCAAGCCGCAGGGCTGGTCCATACAATCCATTATCCTGTTATTATTATCATACACTATCAATATATGCGATATTATGTACCAACTACATCTTTTAGATATTGTACGATAATGGACACCGATTTTCCTGACCTTTCTTCTCTTCAGATTCCCTTATTCGTAAATAAATTTGACAAAAATAGAATTGTTTAGATCTTGTAAGGACGTGTGTACAGCTTGGCTTGACATGTGAAACACAAACAGTGTTAAAAACTTGTAATCCATGATAGTCATTATTTTTTCCCGTAATTAGATCAAATAGTGTTTTAAATGACTGGGGAAGGCTAGAGATTAAACCGACCGTATGTGAGCAACTGAAAATATTACCAGCGAGTATATGGCCACCGCCATTTTACCGAAGCTTGAGAGGATCCTAATTGTACAAGATGAAAGGTAGTGTGATAAGAGGAAAGTGTTCTCGTAGTTATTTGTCTATTTACTTTGTCTATTAACATAATATATGAAAAAGATAACTGTAATCTTAAACTAAGCAAATTAACGGGAAAGTTTGATGCCGATTCTACACCCACTCACCACAACTGTGATTAATGCGCACTTTGGCGATGTGCTAAATATGATCATAGGGCCTATGTCAATTATGATTCATCAAGCTCTTATTAAATTGAGGTTACATCACACATCTCGTCATTATCCTACACCTGTGGTTCAAATACAAAGACGCACGTGTGTTCTTCCACATCATTTAGTTAAGCCCATGATGTTAACATTTAATAATAGACATGTTTTAAATGCCATCGGAATTGGTTCAGAGTAGCCCCGAAATCCACCTCAAATTTCTGAGTTAATCAATATATTGCACAGTGTTCAAAGTGGAACGATACAAGCATGATTCCGTGGATAGCAGAGTTCGTGGTGACCCTCCACAATTATAAGTTAATGTGATAACTCCATCAATTGTGTGAGGGACATGAATGTGTATTTAAATAGTATATTCGCCGAGCAACTACACACATTTCAATGAGAATACATTGAATTGATTGAGAAAGGGAAAACATAGACAAATATTCCTAGAATCTCTCAACATATAATGAGACAATAATACCCTACCTGTAGATTTTTTGTAGATTGTAATACAATTTGCGTAGTTTGAGTATGAGATTATCCAACTCGAGTCTGATGGATGCGATCAATATCACTTTCGTGTGTTTATTATCAGAATCAGAAGTGATTTCGAAGAAAAAAAAAACGAATCTTTTTTAGCTATATGGCAGAGATACGTTATAAATAAAACATTATGTTGTTTTAATAGGTCAGATCAATCGTATACACAACATTATGTTATTTTAATAGGTCAGAGCAATCGTATACACACAATATTATGTTGTTTTAATAGGTCAAAGCAATCGTATATACACAATATTATGTTGTTTTAATAGGTCAAATCAATCGTATACACACAACATTATGTTGTTTTAATAGGTCAGAGCAATCGTATACACACAATATTATGTTGTTTTGATAGGTCAAAGCAATCGTATACACACAACATTATGTTATTTTAATAGGTCAGAGCAATCGTATACACACAACATTATTTTATTTTAATAGGTCAGAGCAATCGTTTACACGCAATATGATGTTGTTTTAATAGGTCAGAGCAATCGTATACACACAACATTATGTTGTTTTAATTGGTCAGAGCAATCGTATACACACAACATTATGTTGTTTTAATAGGTCAGAGCAATCGTATACACACAACATTATGTTGTTTGAATAGGTCAGAGCAATCGTTTACACACAACATTATGTTGTTTTAATAGGTCAGAGCAATCGTTTACACACAATATTATGTGTTTTAATAGGTCAGAGCAATCGTATACACACAACATTATGTTGTTTTAATAGGTCAGAGCGATTTATTGAATTATCAAACTTTTTTTTATTTTAAAGCAAAACTGATTAAAATTTGTCCAACTTTTGGAATGGATATGATTTGGGGAAAAAATCATCAGTGCGTCTACAGTGGTAAACAAGCCGTGCACAGCATGGCAACGAATATACGTTAATTTTAATACAATTTGCGTAGTTTGAGAATAAGATTATCCAACTCGAGTCTGATAGATGCGATGAATATCACTGTCGTCTGTTAATTATCAGAATCAGAAGTGATTTCGCAGAAAAAAACGGAATCCGTTTTTGCTATATGACAGAGCTACGTTACTAATATAACATTGTGATGTTTTAATAGATCAGAGCAATCGTATACACACAATTTTATGTTGCCCTAATAGGTCAGAGCAATCGTATACACGCACTATTATGTTGTTTAATAGGTCAGAGCAATCGTACACACACAATATTATGTTGTTTTAGTAGTCCAGAGCAATCGTATACACACAATATTATGTTGTTTTTATAGGTCAGAGCAATCATATACACACAAGATTATGTTGTTTTTATTAGGTTAGAACAACGGTATACATAAATATTATGTTATTTTTTATAGGTTAGAACAACGGTATACATCAAAGATTACGTTGTTTTTTATTGGTTATAACAACGATATAGCCTACATAAAAGATAAAAAAAATGTATTGGATAGAACAACAATATACATAAATGATTATGTTTTTTATAGGTAAGAAAAACGGTTTACATAAAAGATTGTGTTTTTTTATTGGTTAGAACAACGGTTTACATAAAAGATAATGTAGTTTTATAAGTCAGAGCTACTGTACACTTAAACTATATTTATACTTGTTATATGTCGAAACACACATATACAGTATGTTGTTCGTTATAGGTCAGATCTACGGTAGATATAACATATGTTGTTTGCCGTAAGTCAGAGCAAGGTATCTATTATGGTTTCTATGGCGCCTTTCCTTGATGCTGAAAATCAATTTTAGTGAGTCGGTGGCCGATGTGAGTTCAAGGCCGATGTAGACATGACTTTGCTCTTTTTGGTAACAATAACATGTATTTGTGTGCTCTTTAATTTGCAACAATAACATTCGCTGAGCTAGCGTTTTTAGTTTGTTCAGCGTGAAACAGTTTCTTTTCGTACTTTATTTTCTCTCTTTTATTTCTAACCTGACACTTTCAAAATTGGATTCAATGGGTATTCCTCTGGGTATTACATTAAGAGGTGTTTCATCTTCAAAATCATTTGTTTGTTTCGTTAGTGTTTACACCTAATATTTCCTGATGGGTGAATACATGTACTACATGTATTTCGATTTGGAAAAAACTTAATTAACCACGTCGTCAAAGCTAAAATACATTACCAAATAGATGTTGTGAAGACGTTCCGAATAAAAAAAGGAAAGGGTTTGATTAGAAATAAGACAAATTATTCGGCGGCGATAAATTGGGTTTATATGACTATCTGATATCATCAATATTTTCAGTTGAAATTAGTCTGGTGACCCATATCGTATCGAGCTTGTGTCATTAATATATCATTTTGGTGGAATTTGGCTGTAGAGTCTTCTTCACTAAACCTTGCCATTACCCCTAAATATACAAATAGTCATACCCAAAGCCGCACCATAGATTAGATTCGGGGGATATCAATGGACATAATGTGCCTATCAATTTCCCCTGTTCTGGGTGAAATATTGAATCTCTGATCAATAAATTTCGTACGTCAAATTTTAATTTACAATTCAGAAAAAATAGAAATGACATCCCAATTACCCCCATTCAAATGTCATTCTGGAATGTCTGACGGAGATGCAGCCCTCAACACTTGCGTGTATCCCCTACTTACAGTGTTTTCACCGTATTTAAGGGACGTACATGTTCCTCAGAGGAAAGCTCTTGAACTTACTCAATGACCTTATAGTCGTCTAGAGAAGTGTTAATCGACCGTCAGTACACCACGACTAACGAAGGCCAGTTAACGTTGATACCGTTGGTGATCTAGCAGCTTTTCACAACCCGTATTATGTTCATCCACTGAAACCGGGTAGAATAACAACTTAATCAACTATCGTGCAAATTAAAAATAAGATTCTAGTCAACCTGTAAACTGGTCTAAAACGGACAGCTGTGGCCTGAGAGACAAATCTTGCTTAGCATTTAAAGAAATCAGAATGAGGTTTATCGCATAATAAGTTATCCACTCGGAGAAGATTGTTTGTTTGTTTGATTGGGATTTTACGCCGGGTATTTCGCTCGTATGACGGCAGTGTATTCCAACAATAATTGACACTAGCACAACTAAGACGTGAAGCGTTTTCATAATGTTGGAAGGTTAAATGTTGTCCAGTGCTAAGTAAAGACAGTATTGTTACACTCGGAGAAGAAGAGAAAATCATTGATGTGTATGGATACCAAGTGATATTTTTGATACGTTTGACGTTTATTTAGTAGGCGTTGCGGGGGGGAATAAGACTTTGAACTGTTCACCCGTGGTCTTAACAATGGAAAAGACTGAAAAAAATCACCTTTCATTTGCATAAACAACCAAGCACGAAAACAGTTGGTGTCGCCCATTGTCTTAAATAGGTAAATATTGGACTAATGTACCGCACAAGTTCAATGACGCCAGTCGACCCAGAGCACGAATGGGGAGGTTACTGGTGACTGGGTGTTCCGTTAGGTGCCTGCCCGGCTTTCAAATGAACAGACAATCAAACAAAAACATGAACAAGCACGATTTAATCTGCTTAGGCAGCATTGAGCCTTTTCTCTTCAATAAACTCACAAGAGGGAAGTTAACATTGATCGCCTGGCAACAGATAGCCTTACTCGATAGTATCGTTCGTGGACTACAGATTAATCTCTCTGGTGTGCATGTGTTGGTTTAATATTCCATTGCGAATAAGGCTCGAGTCCCACATACTAAAATTAGCCAACTATTTGCTATCAATGTGATTACAAGTCGAGATGATTTTGTGAAGTAAAAAGATGTCCCAACGATTGATTATATTTAATGAAATAATAAGCGTCATCATACAACCAAACATATAATATTATACAATTATATTCCTCTCAAACAGGTCAAACGAGGTCTCGTTTACCAGTTTGCTAGGTTAATTCATTTTATCTTGAAGAAATATAATGCAATACAGGCATTGACAAAAAGAGGCTTGACAACATAAAAAAAGATCCTCTCTACCAATTGATCTCTTCGGGGCTTTGTTTTATCCTTTAAATATGTTTAAATCATGGCCTCAAAATGTTCATTCAATTACAAATGCAAACATTTACCAAAATTGTAAAAAAAAAAAATCTATTTCAAATTACGTACCGAGTGACGAATCGGTACAGAAAATGGTCCGCAGTGCATGCTGCTAGTCTTTCACTTAATGTTATGGACAAGTTTGGAGATGTTTAATTTTTTATTAACACATTGAAGTTATTACCTAGACCATCAATGGTCCTTGAAATCATGTCTTTTCGATTAACCTGGTCTTTGTAATATGGCTTGCCGGTAATAACTCGTCTGTGAAATCATGGCTTTTCGGTAAAACTGGTCTTTGTAATCATGGCTCACCGATGAAAAATGGTCTTTGTAATCATGGCTCGCCGGTATAAACTGATCTTTGTCATCATGGCTCGCCGGTATAAACTGGTATTTGTTATCATGGCTCGCCGGTATAAACTGGTCTTTGTAATCATGGCTCTTCGGTGAAAAATGGTCTTTGTAATCATGGCTCGCCGGTATAAACTGGTCTTTGTAATCATGGCTCGCCGGTATAAACTGGTATTTGTAATCATGGCCCGCCGGTATAAACTGGTCTTTGTAATCATGGCTCGCCGGTATAAACTGGCATTTGTAATCATGGCTCGCCGGTATAAACTGGTATTTGTAATTATGGCCCGCCGGTATAAACTGGTCTTTGTAATCATGGCTCGCCGGTATAAAATGGCATTTGTAATCATGGCTCGCCTGTATAAACTGGCCTTTGTAACCATGGCTCGCCGGTATAAACTAGTATTTGTAATCCTGGCTCGCCGGTATAAACTGGTCTTTGTAATCATGGCTAGCCGGTATAAACTGGTCTTTGTAATCATGGCTCGCCGATATAAACTGGTCTCTGAAATCATGGCCGGCCGGTTAAAACGGGCCTGCGCAATCATGGCCTTTCGGTAAAACTGGGTTTGTAATCATGGCTTTTCGGTAAAACTGGGCTTTGTAGTCATGGCCTTTCGGTAAAACTGGGCTTTGTAATCATGGCCTTTCGGTAAAACTGGTCTTTGTAATTATTGCTTTTCGGTAAAACCGTTTTTTTTTTAATCACGGCTTTTCGGTAAAACTGGTCTTTGAAATTATGGCTTGCCGGTAAAAACTTTTCATAACCCAAGCACAGTGTCGTCTCTGTTTGAGTATATATTTCATTAAAAAACCTGAATGAATTAATCCTGCAATGAACAATCATCAGTGAATGAGTCGGCCAATCAAACCGAGTCAGTGGGTCAACCCATCAATCAATCAATCGATCAGTCAACCAACTAGCACAATGAACAACCAGTGAAAGAGTCGGCCAATCAACCAGTAACCGAGTCAGTGGGTCTAGCCATCAATCAATCAATCGATCAGTCAACCAACTAGCACACCCATCCACCTACCCACCCAACCAACCAGCCAACCAATCAATCAATCAACGAATCAATCAATCAATCAATCAATCAATCAACATTCAGCTAAATTGTGGTCCACAGATCATACGTTTTGTTCCAGGCTGCTGTTTGCTAAGAAAAGAAAATACTTAATAAGTTTTCATGACTTCAGCGGACTGTGGTGGAAGAAAATTAAAATTAAAATCGTTTCACTAACTGAATCCGATATTAAAACGATTGGGTGCTCAGATCAATTTCTGGGTGAACATATCAAGTACCAGGTGTATTTTAATTAAGTGTTTTTATTCTAGCTAGGCTTACTTATATTGGACTGACAGCTAGTGTGTAGACTGGTATCGACAGTTAATACAAGGCGGACTATTTAAACGCCAGCCAAGTTGAAGTAATCTAAAGGATATTTGAACTCCATTTACAATAAATCCGGAACACAACTGACAACAAGACGGGAGTGTGTCGTTAAAGAAGACTCGTAAATGATCAGAGATTTGAATACGCAGAGAAACCTAACCACGGAACAAGGGTTTTGAACACACAGAGACTGTTTATACAAAATGATTATTACATGTATATGCCTCCAACTGACTGGTGTAATTGACCGCGAAAATTAACATTAAAACCTCAGACTTGCTTGCCGTAAATAAAAATGGCAATATATCAGTTGAATTTGACTGAAAGGTGTAAAGGCGTTCGTCGTATGTAGAAGATGGACAACAATGCATTTGGTAGTAGATGTGATTCGGGTCAGACTGAAAATAATTATATACTTACACAGCAGTGGCACGCTGCTTGGCTTATTTCCGAACCATGATTTCAAGGATCAGTTTTGACCGGCAAACCCTGGCTACAAGCTCCTGTTTTTACCGGCAAGCCATGATTTCAAGAACCGGACATTTTAACCAGCATGCCATGATTTTAAGAACCAGTATTATTTACCAGCATGCCATGATTTTAAGAACCAGTATTATTTACCAGCATGCCATGATTTTAAGAACCAGGAAATTGTTAACCGGCAAGCCATAGTTTCAAGGACTAGTACTGGCCATCAAGCCATAATTTATATTCGTCGTAGAAGATCGACAGCAGTTTTGGTCGCAAGCCATGGCTACAAGCTCCTGTTTTTACCGGCAAGCCATGGCTACAAGCTCCTGTTTTTACCGGCAAACTATGATTTCAAGAACCGGTTATATTTACCGGCAAGCCATGATTTCAAGAACCGGACATTTTTACCAGCATGCCATGATTTTAAGAACCAATATTTACCAGCATGCCATGATGTTAAGAACAATGTATTTGTTTACCAGCAGACCAAATATAAAAGAAATATAACAAGTTTCAAAAGTTTCCAAACGATAGGCTCATAGCCAAGAGTTAGTTTACAAGATATGAAACAAAATATACTTGGTCAGCCTATCCCGTTTGCTGAATGACCACGCTGGCAACCCGGTCGGTATATAAGGACGTACGAGTTGTTTCTTCTTCGAAATAATGTATCTGTTTCATTAGTGTTTACACTATATTTCGTGATGGGTGAATACATGTACTATTTTGATTTGGAAAAAAACTAAATTAACCACGTCGTCAAATCAAAAAGACCATATCGTACCACATAGATATTGTGACGACGTACCAAATAAAAAGAGAAAAGGGTTTGATTAGAAATATTTCAAATTATTCGGCGGCGATAAATTGGGTTCATATAACCATCTGGTATCATCATTATTTTCGGTTATAAATAGTCTGGATACCTCTATCGAATAAATCTTGGTTCATTAATATACCATATTGGTGGATTGTGAAGTTATCATGATTTATTCCTTATTCCATTGAACTCATTAAGATATAAATGTGTTGACCATTTTTTACTGTACACTGTTTATAAAATACAAATGAATAAAATATAATTGAGCAGAGTCCTTGATTAAGATCAACATAGTTTATATGTTTGAAGTATACCTATGTAAGCTACTTTGTACAAACAAAACCGTTATCTTTGTTTTAACCCATACCATGCTCGTAATATATTTAAACACGTCAACATTACTTGCTAACGATCTATGGAATGAGATAGAAATGTAGTGTCCAATAAGCTAAAAAGTTGTTATCCATACCAATGATTTCCATCATATATGTACTTCCGACGTCTATATGCCTCTAAAAGAATCTAAACGTAAACATTAGCTGCAGCCTCGTCTTGACTAAATCTTACCATTACCCCTAAGTATGCAATTGGTATTACCAAAAGCAGCACCATAGATTATATTCGGGGGATATCAATTAACATACTGTACTTATTAATTATCCCTGTTCTGAGTGAATTATTTCATCTCTGACCAATACAATTCGTACGTGATATTTTAATTTATAATTCGGAAAAAAACAGAAAGGAAAACATGCATCCAACTCACCCCATTACAATGTCATTCTGAAACGTCTGACGGAGATGCAGCCCTATACACTGGTGTATCCACTACTTACAGTGTTTTCAACGTATAAGGGGAGTACATTTTGCTCAGAAGGAAGCTCTTGAACTTACTCAATGAGCTTATAGACGTCTAGAGAAGTGTTAATCGACTGTCAGTGCACCACGACTAATGAAGGCCAGTGTACGTTGATACCGTTGATGATCTAGTAGCCTTTCACAACCCAGATTATGTTCATCCACTGAAATCGGGTAGGATAACAACTGAATCAACCACCGTGAAAAGAAAAATAAGATTCTAGTCAACCTGTAAACAGGCCTAAAATAGACAAATCTCGCTAAGCATTTAAAGCAGTCAGATTGGAGAAGAAGCGTATATCATCGATATTTGTGGTGAGTTTGGTTCCCTACATTTGTTCACCAAATACACTGGAAATAACCCGTTGTCACAATAATAATTTGAGTAAGACTCAAATCGCATACAGTGACGAAATCAGTTTTAATTCTAAATACGTGGTCACCAGTGTCATATTCACTTATTTGAGAGAAATTATGTCTGGTATAATTTCGCATTTTAATTAGGTACAGATAAGTATAAGTTTGTCGGGCTTTTATTTTATACATTATGTTATTTAGGCTTGCGAGTTGATCGTCGTCCGCCATTAACATACATGTGTGATATATGACTGAACTGCATGGTAGAGTTTGGGATCGGCTGCATCGTTTAGTATGTACACTTTCAATTCCAATCAAATGTATTGTACCGTTATGGTGCCATTCCACGACACATTTACCAGAAAGCTAGATACGTGGCGGACAAATATAAGGAGCATTAAACCGAATTTTATATTAAGTAGAGCAATGAAATGGCGTTGTGGGGGAATTAAGACTTTGAACTTTTCACCCGTGGTCTTAACAATGGAAAAGAAGCCCTGACAAAACCTCTTTCATTTGCATATACAATCAAGCACGAAAACAGTTGGGTGTCGCCCATTGCCTGAAATATGTGAACATTGGACTATAGTGCACCGCAGAAGTTCAATGAAGTCAGTCGACCCTGAGCACAAATGGGGAGGTTACCGGTGATTTGGTGTACTATTAGGTGCCTGCCCGGCTTTCAAAGGAACTGACAATCAAACAAAAACATTAACAAGCACGGTTAAATCAGCTTAGGCAGCATCGAGCCATTTCTCTACAATAAACTCAGAAGAGGGAAGTTAACATTGATCGCCTGGCAACAGATAGCCTTACTCGATAGTACCTTTCGTGGACTACATATTAATCTCTCTGGTGGACATGTGTTTGTTTGATATTCCATTGCAAATAAGGCTTGAGTCCCACATACTGAAATTAAATTGTGAGCCAAATATTTACTATGAATGCGATTACAAGGCGTGGTGATTTTGTGATGTGAAACGATGTCCCAACGATTGATTATATCCAATGACATAATTGGCGTCATCATACAATCACACATATAATATTATACAATTATATTCCTCTGAAACAGGTTAAACGACGCCCCGTTCACAAGTTTTCTAGATAAACTAATTCAATTTATCTTGACAAAATATTATGGAATAATATACAGGCATTGTAAACTAAACAGGTTTGACACTGATATACTGTCTTCGGACGGGTCTCTTCAGGGCTTCGTTTTATCCTTTGAATATTTTTAAATCATTAAATCAAAATATTCATTCAATTACAAATGAAAAACATTGACTAAAATGTTTTAAAAATTCGACTTACAAATTAGTAAAGAAATTGGTCCGCAGTGCATGCGACCAGACTTTCACTTTATGTTATGTACATGTTTCAAGATAATAAGTCGAGGCGAAAGTGAAGATTGCTCGGATACAGTGTAGTTCCAGATGTGTCCAAAAGCGCCACAAATATAACGTGCTGAAAGAGCGTATGTCCTTACTAAACGACCAGGATACCAGTTCGGATAGCAGATAGACTGACCAAGTATATATTGTATCATATTTTTGAAAACGAACACACGGGAGTAGACTGTTATTTATATATTTTTGAAACTTGTTATATTTGCTTTACATTTCTCCAGTTTTATTTTTTTTTGTGACGTTTTTTATTTTATTTACACATTGAAGTTATTATGGTCTTTGTGATCATGGCTTTTCTGTAAAATTGGTCTTTGTAATCATGGCTTTTCGGTTAAACTCGGCTTTGTAATCATGGTTTTGAGGTAAAACAGGTCTGTGTAATTATGGCTTTTCGGTAAACCTGAGCTTTGTAATCATGGCCTTTCGGTAAAACTGGGCTTTGTAATCATGGCCTTTAGGTAAAACAGGTCTGTGTAATCATGGTTTTTCGGTAAAACTGGGCTTTGTAATCATGGTCTTTCGGTAAAACAGGTCTGTGTAATCATGGTTTTTCGGTAAAACTGGTCTTTGTAATCATGCCTTTTCTGTTAAACTGGTCTTTGTAATCATGGCTTTTCGGTTAAACTCGGCTTTGTAATCATGGCCTTTCGGTAAAACAGGTCTGTGTAATCATGGTTTTTCGGTAAAACTGGAATTTGTAATCATGGCTTTTCGGTTAAACTGGTCTTTGTAATCATGGTTTTTCGGTAAAACTGGTCTTTGTAATCATGGTGGTCTTCGTAATCATGGTTTTTCGGTAAAACAGATCTGTGTAATGATGTCTTTTCGGGAAAACAGGTCTGTGTAATCATGGTTTTTCGGTTAAACTGGTCTTTGTAATCATGGTTTTGCCGTAAAACAGGTCTTTGTAATCATGGCTTTCGGTTAAACAGGTCTGTGTCATCATGGCTTTTCGGTAAAACTGGGCTTTGTAATCGTGGCTTTTGGTAAAACTGAACTTTGTTATCATGACTTTTCGGTAAAACTGGGCTTTGCAATGATTGTTTTTCGTTAAAACAGGCCTGTGTAATCATGGTTTTCGGTAAAACTGGGTTTTGTAATCATGGCTTTTTGGTAAAACTGGGCTTTGTAATCATGGCTTTCGGTAAAACTGGGCTTTGTAATCATGGCTTTTCGGTAAAACTGGTCTTTGCAATCATGGCTTTTCGGTAAAACAGGTCTGTGTAATCATGACTTTTTGGTAAAACTGGTCTTTGTAATCATGGCTTTTCGGTAAAACAGGTCTATGTAATCATGGCTTTCGGTAAAACAGGTCTTTGTAATAATTGCTTTCGGTAAAACTGGTCTTTGTAATCATGGTTTTTCAGTAAAACTGGGCTTTGTAATCATGGCTTTTCTGTGTAATCATGGCTTTTCTGTAAAACTGGTCTTTGTAATCATGGCTTTACGGAAAAACTGGTCTTTGTAATCATAGCTTTTCGGTAAAACTGGTCTTTGTAATCATGCCTTTACGGTAAAACTGGTCTTTGTTATCACGAATTTTCTTTGAAACTGATCTTTGAAATCATGGCTTGCCGTTAACTCTCTTAATAACAGAAGCACAGTGTCGTTGCTGTGTAAGTTTATATTTCATTCAGAAACCTGGATGGATTAATCCTGCAATGACAATCAATCAATGAGTCAGTAACTCAATCAACCAATCAATCAATCAGTCAGTTTCCAAAACGTTTTAGAATAGCAGCTTTGTGTAAACATAACTTCCAACAATAAGCTATTGTGGTTCACAGAACATACGTTTTGTTTATTGCTGTTGTTTGCTGACAAAAGAAAATACTAAATAAGTTTCCATGGCTTCAGCATACTGTGGTGGAAGAAAATGAAAACCAAAATCATTTGACTAACTGAATCCGATATTAAAACGGTTGGGTGCTCAGTTAATACACGGTGGACTATTTAATAGCCAACCAAGTTGAAGTAATCGAGAGGATATTTGAACTCAACTTACAATAAATCCGAAACACAACTGTCAACAAGACCGGAGGGTGTCGTTAAAGAAGACTCATAAATGATTAGATATTTGAATACGCAGAGAAACTTAGCCAACGGCAAGAGTTTTGAACAGATAAACACGGTTTGTACAACATAGATTAGTATGTTTAATAGACGTTCGTAGTTTATAGAAGATCGACAGCAATCCAGTTGGTAATAGATGTGATTTGACTGCAAGCATCAGTTTTTACCGGCAAGTCATGATTTCAAGAACCGGTTGTTTTACCGTAAAGCTATGATTTCATGAAACCGGTTATTTTTACCGGCATGCAATGATTTTAAGAACCAGTATTTACCGGCATGCCATGATTTTAAGAACCAGTATTTGCCGGCAGACCATGATTTTAAGAACCAGTATTTACCGGCATGCCATGCTTTCATGAACCGGTTATTTTTACCGGCATGCCATGATGTTAAGAACCAATATTTACCGGCATGATTTCACGGACCGGTTATTTTTACCGGCATGCAATGATTTTAAGAACCAGTATTTACCGGCATGCCATGATTTTAAGAACCATTTTTTTTACATGGAAACTATGATTTCAAGAACTAGTTTTTACCGGCATGCCATGCTTTCACGAACCGGTTATTTTTACCGGCATGCCATGATGTTAAGAACCAGTATTTACCGGCATGCCATGATTTTAAGAACCAGTTTTTTTACATGGAAACTATGATTTCAAGAACCGGTTTTTTTTTACCGACAAGCCATGATTTCAAGAACCAGTTTTTTTTTTTACATGGAAACTATGATTTCAAGAACCAGTTTTTTTTATCAGGAAACTATGATTTCAAGGACCAATGATTTTTTCTTCCTCAGACAAGTCATTTTTTCCATTTGGGAAATTCACTAGTGTTTGTCTGTTAAAATTGGTCCTTGAAATCATTGCTTGCCGGTTTTTCCTTTAATGATTTTTTTTTGTGTTTTCACTTGTCTACATAGATGATCTAAATTTGCGGAGAAAATAGTTTTTGATAGCGAGATTTATTACTCGTTTTTTAAATAGATTAGCTCTCAGTTTATAATGAGTGTTTTGTGTAACAAAAAACATGTTTCTCTATATATCATCATGTATATGCATCTATGATGACAGCTACTGATGGTCCCGAGAATTAACTTCAAGTGTCAATCAAAAGAAACATCACACAAAATAATAAAACAGGAATATATAAAAGAAATATAACAAGTTTCAAAAATATACAAATAACAGGTGCATAGCCAAGAGTTCGTTTTCAAGATGTGAAACAAAATATACTTGGTCAGCCTAATTGATTGCTAAATGTCCGAGCTGGCAACCCGGTCGGTAAGTAAGGACACACGCTCATACAGTAGGTTATATTTTCTATGCTTTTGGACACATCTAGAACTACACTGAATCCCAGCTATCTCACAAACCTGACTTATTTTGCTTTTGTTAAACCTTTTTAACCAAGCATAGGGATGCCCACTGTTTATTTAAGTCAAATGTAGACCCATAAGAGTAAACAGGGTTTGAGGACTTGTTTCGTCAGATCGATCGGCGCCTTCAAGTTTGACCAAAACTATACACCTCTGCCACCACTACTTTATACATTATTAGGTAATAAGAAACGTAAAGCTAGAAATAGCAGAAATCCGTCAAGAAAGGATAATTCTTTCTTTCAACTACATAACCATTCTCTTTTCATGTCGAACTATTTCGTAAAAATTCTTAAAATCTGATTGATTTCACCCTGAGTTTGTTTTTTCCAAGGGAGATAATTCAGGCTATTTATTCTCACAGACGTTCAAAATATAGAGGTTTTCAGTTGCTGATATATTTAACCATACTGCATGAAGTTTTTGGGTGAGTTTTGTAAATTGTCTTGACGCTTTGAAATTACTCCAAGTGCAACTATTTATTGTATTCGTGTGTGTTCTTTCTATTTTTGTCGCTCAGAGAGTTTCCCTTTCTTCTCTTTTAAACGTGTTCAAACTTTTCTGTCAGCATGCACTGTGGACCAATTTCTGTTTTCGATCATCACTTGGGTACGTCGTTTGTAATCCCAGTTCTTGACAATTTTGGAAACTGTTTTGAGTAATTGAGTGAATATTTTGAAGCCATGATTTAGAGATATTTAAAAGATAACACGAAGCTCAGTGTACTAGTTGGTGAACTAGTCTACAAGATCAGCTAAGTCATGTATGTTATATATCATACACCCACTTCAACGCCCTGTTTGTCTGTCGATATGTATTGAAGAATAAGTGTTCACTTCGATAGACCAGAGACCACCTGGTCGAAAGTATCTTTCTCTATATGTTGTCAATCGTCTGTTTCTCAGGGCCACTATAACATTTCTTCAAGATAAAATAAATTGGTTTATCTAGAAAATTGGTAAATGAGGCATATGTCTAAATAATAGCTTCAGAAGATTTGTTTAATTAAATTCCATTGATCTTAATGAGTGTATACTTTATCATTACAACTCTGTTTAATGGAATATAATTGTATAATATTGTATGTTTTATTGTATGATGACGCTAATTATGTCATTTAATATAATCAATCGTTGGGACATCTTTCACTTCACAAAATCACCACGCCTTGTAATCACATTGATAGCAGGTATTTGGCTCACAATTTAATATCAGTATGTGAGACTAAAATTTTATTCGCCATGGAATTACAACCAAACACAAACCCACCAGATTAGAGTATCTATATTCCACGAAAGGTAAACCGGTAAAGTGTTGCTAGGCGATTAATGTTAACTTCCTTCCTCGGTTCTACCGTAGAGAAAAGGTTCGATGCTGCCTAATTTTATTAAATTGTTTGTTAATGTTTTTCTTTGGTTGACTTGTTTGGTTGAAATCCGGGCAGGCACCTAGTAATAGGCTACACTCAGTCACCAGTGCCCCATTCGTGCTCAAGGAGGTGCAGATGTTTCACTATTTAAGACAATGGGCGACACAAACAGTCTTAGTGCTTTGTTGTGTATGCAAATGAAGAGAGATTTTTGTTAGGGCTTCTTTCCATTGTTTAGACCACGGGTGAACAGACAATGGGCGACACCAATGGTCTTAGTGCCTGGTTGTGTATGCAAAGGCAGGGTGATTTTTATTGGGGCTTCTTTTCCATTGTTTAGAACAGTGCAAACTCGTAATTTCCCCCACAACACCCGTTCATTATTCTACTTAATATAAATTTCGATTTAATTCTTCTTATATTTGTCAACCCCGTATCGTACTTGCTCGTAAATGTGTCGCGGAATGGCCCAATAACGACTTTGATTAGAATTGAAAGTGGGCATGCGAATCTATGCAGCCGATCGCCAACACTACCTATTCAGTAATATAACATTGTTAGTGGCGAGGCCAATCAATTCGTAGGCCTAGATAATATATCAAATAAAAGCCCAGCTAATCAGTGCTATAGCTATGCATGAAACAAAAAAAGCAAAATAAAGAGAGGCATAATTGTCTCAATTCAGTGAATATTACACTTCCAGACACATAATAAAAATTAAACCTGATTTTGTATCTGTGTGCGATTTGAGTCTTACTCAAATTATAATTGTGAGAACGGGTTATTTCCAGTGTATTTGGTAGAAACATGTAGTGGGCCAAACGTAACTTAAATATCACTTCATACATCGATGATTTCCTTTTCTTCTCCGAGTGGATAACTGATTATTCGATAAACCCCATTCTGACTGCTTAAAATACAAACCGAGATTTGGATCTAAGGTCACCTGTCCGTTTTAGACCTACTTACAGGTTGACTGGAATCTTTTTTCTCTTCAGGGTGGTTGATTAAGTTGCTATTCTACCCATTTTCAGTGGATGAACATACTAGTAATCTGGGTTGGGAAAGGCTACTAGATCATCAACGGTATCAACGTAAGCTGGCCTTCATTAGTCGTGGTGTACTGGCGGTCGATTAACACTTCTCTAGACGACTATAAGCTCATTGAGTAAGTTCAAGAGCTTTCTTCTAAGCAAAATGTATTTCCCTTATACGATGAAAAAACTGCAAGCAGTGGATACACCAGTGTATAGGGCTGCATCTCGGTCAGACGTTTCAGAATGAAATTTCAAGGGGGTGAACGGGCTGCATTTCATTATTTCTGTCTTTTCCTAATTATAAATAATAAAAACAACCTTAATTTGACTTGCGGAATTTATTCATCAGAGGCCCTGA
>JAQQZZ010081681.1:0-19239 GCA_030265115.1 Mopalia vespertina
TATTTGAGATGTTATGTTAAAATTACGTTGCAGAGGGCCTCAAGGAAGAGCAAATTGTTAATTTGATTGAGTTTCACATTCTATAAATAAAGATTTCATTCATTCAATCAGTCTTGGGTCATAACTGGACACCTGAAACTTAAGCTTGAATCAAAGTGTGCAGATTCAAACTATGATTATTTGTGTTTCATTCAAATGAATTATTATCTATTAAATTAAAGAGTGTCAGAATTTGAAAGTATGTTTGAAGCTTTGTTTTCATCTATTCCAATCAAGTGAGTGAGTGAGTTTTTGGTGCCAATTTAAAAGAATTACATCTTCTGCAGTCATTATACAGCAAAAACAAAGAAGACAACATAAGCTTACTGACAGCATGGAGAGTGGGGTTATCGTGGGCCACAACTTTTTGGTGCCAAACATTTTGAAACTGGAACCCCTTTGTCTTGTTTGCTTGGGGTTAAATCCTTTACTTAAGATTATTATACTTATTTGACAGCATGCCAGTGATTGGCGTAAGGAAACCACTCCAGGCACCACTGGTTTCTTTGTTTGATTGGGGTTTAATGTCGTACTCAAGGGTGTTTCACTTATATGACAACTGATTGTCCACTTCACACGGCTCCTTGCCAGGCACCACTGGCAACAAACAGAGACCAGACAGGAAACAATTATAGGGCACAAAACAAAGACATCTCAAATAAATCATATGTTGCCCCTTTGATAGCCCCATGGGCACAAGGGCAGCAAGAACCCACCAAATAATTGTTCGGTTCCCAGTGCTAGCTGTCAAGGAAACTAATGTTGTTGAATCTTTAATAAAACTATCCTAAATCCTAAATGAAGGTTAATGTCTTCTAGAAACTACACAAGTGAAATAAACTTATATTGAAATGATCAATAACTTGAATACAGCAATAAACACGTCCGATTACTAAAAAGAGTCACACAATGTATTGAAAATTGGGCACTGACTAATACATGTTGTAATAACGTGAAGGAATGATCACCCTAGACACCAGTGGCAACAAAGACAATACAGGTCACTCACAAAATGCAATACAACGTTGTCACAAGAGATCAGTTCCCTCCCAACAACCCCTCTCTATTTTCATTTGAAAGTATTTTAATCTTGTTAAGGAAATGTTTCTATCTCTACATATCTAGACAACTTTTGATTTATGTATGTATTGTATTCGAAAGGTCTTTAAAAAGTTCCATTATACCTTCATCTGGCCTATTGATAAATTTGCAAGAGCAAAGTTTGAATAAAATCGTCAGTTTATCATTCACATTCCATATACGTTACATGGGAAGTCCAAACATGAAAACAATATTGTTTGTTTGATTGGGGTTTAACGTCGTACTCAAGGGTATATCACTTATATCAGGATGGATTGTCCACTTCACACTGATCCTTGTCTAATTACGGTGGAAAACCGAGAGGAAACCTCATAAAAACCACCCTGAGATTGTGAGTGCCACATCATGTGACTCACTCTTATACCCGATGGTCGACAGACCGACTCGATCCTGTGAACAGTACATCGAAGTAGGATTATTAAGTGCACTCACTAACCACTAAGCCACGGCCGCAGACCTGAATACAATAAACTTAAGGAGAACTGACCCAAATGTGGATTTTGACAGACATTTAGAATCACTTGAAATAATTTCTGGTGATATATTTTAACTCCGGAAATACATTGAAGTGTAGTCCCCTTTGCTTGTACAACAGAGCTGATCATTCAGAGTGATTAATAGAACAGGTAGGACTACTTTCAACACGGCATTGTGTGGGAGGGCAAACACTTGACATGCAGCTAGTCAAATAAACACAGTCAAGATCAGTTTGAATTAAACAAAAAATACTACCCAAATGTCACCCACATTAAAATAGTTGCTTACACTCAACGACTTTGAAGAATGTAGACAATTTTCTAGCACATCCTCTGGAGTAGGCACAAAAGTTTAAAAGCTCCTCGACCATAACTTATGTTCTTAATTGATTAATACAAAATAAATGTCAGCAAAAGAAAGGTCTTATTTACCTTCTTGTTTTTTAGAAACAAAACTCTAATCTAACAAAAAAAAAAAATCAATTTTTTTTATTTATCATAATGGCAATCCATTGATACTAGTGGCAGTGGTTTGTAAGAATGATTAACTGAGTGATTGGTATTTCGGTGTATAAAATGTAAATTGTTTTGATAATGTTGGAAAATTATCTTCCTCCAGTGCTAAGTAAAGACACATGGCTCGAAATGTGTAAATAAGTGCCTGACAAGCATTGGCAAGTCCGACAACTTTTTCTGTAATAGAAACCATTTTAATTCACTTTCATCACTTACTAATTTTCAGCTCAATTAAGTGGTTTTTATTCTCAACAGAATTCAAGATAAAAACAACTATGTGATCTGTTGTGTTGTAATCACATTGTCTGTTTGTCAATCTGATCCACAGACAAAAGCGTAAAGCTCAAGCCATTTGATTGGAGGGTGAGCAAAAACAATACAAAAACTTAAATTATAATTTTTAGTCACGAAACATGCACTTTCTTCCTCAAACAGTTAGTTGCACAAATCTATAGACAGAATAGAAAACTAATATGCAATTTCAAACAAAAATAACTTCCAGAAACAAAAAATATAACTTTCTGAAGATTTCTTGAAGTTTGAACTTTTAGCAAAATGTTTATCTATCAGATTAATTAGAGGATTAAAATAAGCACACACTGTGACAGCAAACATCACATGATAAAAACAGACATGGGTTCTATCTACTTGTACCAAAGCAGTCACAAAGCTTCGCTTGGTGAATTTGAGAGCAAAACCAGAATTAAACACAATAATGACAATATTGGGACTGATTGAAACATTATAAAATATACTTAAACAAAGAAACTGGAGCAGTTTTATGTTTTTAGGCCAGGTCAGGTACAGTATCTGGCAATCAAGTTTCAAAAATGTCCACAGTTTAGGCCTTGAAAGAGCAGATTTCAACAAAATTCAAGCATAACTTTGTGCTCCTTTGTGGGACAGTGCTCTGGAAATCATAGATTATTGGGAGAAGTGTTGTACAGTACGTGTACTCACATGACCCCTACAGGTGAGATGTGTACCTAATGACCTCTAGCAGACCCTGCAATCACAGGTATTAAAAGAGTCAGGACATATACCACAGACCATTATATTGTTAACCTGTGAATGTAGCTACTATGTGGTCTGTATCTGAAAAGGAATATTGTGAGCTAAAAAATGATCTCTTTAAATGCCTTAAAATACCAACAAGCCAAGCCTAAAAATACTCTGAATTATACATTTCCAAACTGTCAATCAAACTGAGTGACATGGGCACAGAGATGTCGATCAATTAAAACAGATGAATCATCTCAGGTTCAAGATAATATGTAACTCCCAGAGACAAGTCTCTGAATAGATCCTAATTTTGAGTTGCTATGGGTATTACCCACAGACATCCTGAAAACATAATATGTAGCTGGGGTATAGGTTTAAAAAGTTTGTTTTGTTTGATTAGGGTTTTAATGCCAAACTTAACATTATGTCACTCACATGACAGTGTGCCATCCCAATGGGTGAAGGCAACCACCCTAGACACCACTGCCAACAAACAAAGGCAGGACATTCAGAGGAACCAATACATGGACATCACAAACAGATAAGCTTCATGTTGCCCACTTAGCTCGGAGGGCAACAGGAAGCTCTCTCCCAACACTGAAACATCAAAACAAACTCCTCAATCTGTCAACTGATGATAATGATAGCTAGGGGTATTCTGTTCACCTTTACTAGCACGCCTTTTAGAGTTTTGTTCCTTTTGCACGAAACAAAGTCTTTGTGAAATAGGAATAGACAATTAAGATTCTGTAAACATTCATGTTTTTCTAAAAAAAGTTTGAAAACCGTTTTTTAAGCAAATACATTTCCCAAATTCTACAGGTAATTCTCCATAAAATTTTATCTGAAGTACTTCTCCCTGATTGAATGTGTAGGACTGTTCATATGGTTCGATTTATCTGAAGTACTTCTCCCGGATTGAATGTGTAGGACTGTTCATATGGTTCGAATTATCTGAAGTATTTCTCCCTGAGTGAATGTGTAGAACTGTTTATATGGTTCATTTTATCTGAAGTATTTCTCCCTGATTGGGTGTGTAGGACTGTTCATATGATTCATTTTATCTGAAGTATTTCTCCCTGATTGGATGTGTAGGACTGTTCATATGATTCATTTTATCTGAAGTATTTCTCCCAGAGTGAATGTGCAGGACTGTTCATATGGTTCATTTTATCTGAAGTATTTCTCCCAGAGTGAATGTGTAGGACTGTTCATATGGTTCATTTTATCTGAAGTATTTCTCCCCGAGTGAATGTGTAGGACTGTTCATATGGTTCGATTTATCTGAAGTATTTCTCCCCGAGTGAATGTGTAGGACTGTTCATATGGTTCATTTTGATAGTTAGGGGTATTCTGTTCACCATTACTAGCACGCCTTTTAGAGTTTTGTTCCTCTTGCACGAAACAAAGTCTTTGTGAAATAGGAATAGACATTTAAGATTCTGTCAACATTCATGTTTTTCTACAAAAAAGTTTGAAAACCGTTTTTTAAGCAGATACATTTCCCAAATTCTACAGGTAATTCTCCATAAAATTTTATCTGAAGTATTTCTCCCTGAGGGAATGTGTAGAACTGTTTATATGGTTCATTTTATCTGAAGTATTTCTCCCAGAGTGAATGTGCAGGACTGTTCATATGGTTCATTTTATCTATTATCTATTTTATCTATTTATCTATTAAATATTTCGATTTATCTGAAGTATTTCTCCCCGAGTGAATGTGTAGGACTGTTCATATGGTTCATTTTATCTGACGTATTTCTCCCAGAGTGAATGTGTAGGACTGTTCATATGGTTCATTTTATCTGACGTATTTCTCCCCGAGTGAATGTGTAGGACTGTTCATATGGTTCGTTTACTTTCAAATGTAAGAGTAGAGATATTGGAGCAATTAATCTCAGGGATGTGATGAAATCAGGTATGGGCCTTACATGTTGTGTAATCATTACATCCAGTTTGGAGGGAGCAATTGAGAATGCCAGGAATCAAGATTAATTTGCCATACTTGAAACAAAAAGTTTTACAAAATGTTGTATTTCATGGAGTTGGTGAATAATATCCTCTGATAAATGTAGTTCTATTGTTTTGGTCTCTAAAGTATTCAGTTTTAACAAGTGTTCAACTTGACCACAGTACACTACAGGTGTTCAACTTGACCACAGTACACTACATGTCTTCAACTTGAACACAGTGCACTACAGAGTTCAACTTGAGCACAGTACACTACAGGTGTTCAACTTGAGCACAGTACACTACAAGTGTTCAAGTTGAGCACAGTACACTACATGTGTTCAAGTTGAGCACAGTACACTACAGTGTTCAACTTGACCACAGTACACTACAGTGTTCAACTTGACCACAGTACACTACAGGTGTTCAACTTGACCAACAGTACACTACAGGTGTTCAACTTGACCACAGTACACTACAGGTGTTCAACTTGGCCACAGTTCACTACAGGTGTTCAAGTTAAGCACAGTACACTGCAGGTGTTCAAGTTTAGCACAGTACTTACACTACAGGAATTCAACTAGACCACAGTACACTACAGGTATTCAACTTGACCACAGTAAAAATGAATGTTCCTCTAACACAATATGAACTATAAAATGTTATGGGCTTGCTATGTTGGAAATGGATGTTCCTCCTATACTATTAAGTAAAGACAACAGGACATCTGGCATATACATGTACTGTGGCACAGCCATTAGCCAAAGTGTTCAATATATACTTTTAATTCAGGTTAGTCTAAATTCAGTTCAAGTCTAAAATACATGTAGCATAGTGATTAAACTTGTAGGAAGCAAACACATACTCCCATTAAAGTTCAAGTATGGCGTTAAACCCCAATCAGCCAAACTTCCAAATACCACTACATGTACATGTAGACCAGGAGGAAGAGCAGCAAGCAGTTCGCGAAATCCTGACCAATGCTTTTCAGATTGTTGAGCTTTGCTAACAGATTTATAGTAACATGAGTGATGTGATTTGAATTTCGGTAAACATCTACGTCAAGAGGTTTAGGTCAAAGAGATATATCTTATAAAACTTAAATATTAGATAGTGTATTCACTTTACTTTATGGAATACTGACTAAATAGTAATCATTTGGTAGGGAAACTCTTCATGTATTAAACGGTCAGTGTCTTTATTCAGGGTTATAAACCTATACCATGTTGGCATTTCGATTGACACAACATGTCCAGAAAATCAAAGGGAGGCTCACTGAACCCCAACCTTCTTCTGGCTTTATGAATTTATTTGCTCATTTTGTTATATGTAGTTAATCAATTACCTATACATGTAGATTGGCTCATTTGCACATGTTTGCTTGATTCTAATCATATATTCTCCATAAAAATTGTGCACCCAACACATGTCACGTGCACCCAATTAAAAATTGTGGGTGCACAGAATGAACCCTAATTGTTTTGTCAAATTCTACCCCTGGTGTGTTTACACATTCTGACTTCGTGTGTATACATGTAGTCTTCAGTCTGACTTTACACAAAGGTTTCTAACACTCGATATTCAAACGGAAACAAATATACCACTAAAGTAGATTATTGTTGAATTTAAAGCTAGAACTTACCATTGTATCGAGAGTTGGGATTGTTGTATCTTGAAGAAGATCGTGGGATATACACAGAATGATCACTGTTTGATCTTCGTCCATAGTCTCTGGCAACACGCACATATGGGATGTAATCTCCTAGGGTATCCCCCATGTCATGATAATACTCGGCAGATCGTCGCTTTAATCCTTCACTAACTGGGAGTTTATCTAATCGAATATTAGGGTAAGTTCCGCCCATGTCTAGTTCGGAGTCGGATGAATGGCGCGAGTAAACAGTTGGCAAATTTGAGACAAGTCTTCTCGCACCTGGATATTTTCTGTGATCATATCCACTGAAGTCGGAGCAGCCATGATATATTTCACGGAAGAGGTCTTCACTGCTACTCAAATCATCCTCAGAAGATTCAAAGAAATCAGGGTCTGATGAAGACGGGGAATCAACGTTAGAACCATCAGCATTAAGTTTAGATCCAGATTTACGTTTAATTTCATGAGTTTTATCACTATTGTCTGAACAGGAACTTTCAAACACATTATCACAGTCATGTATACTTGAACCAATAGTTCCATATTTACGAGGCTCAGGATACTTATTTCTTTCACGATGAACGTTCTCATCATAGGAATTACGGTTCAACTTTGACCCTAGCTTTGAGTCTTTAAACTTTTCAGAACTTTCTGAGAAATCATAAGATTTAGTTTTTGAAGTAGATTTTGATTTCTCTCCAAGGTCATTCACATGATATCTAGACTCCTTGGATCTATTAGCGCTTTCATTTTTAGTGGTAACTTTAGAGCTTTTCGTGTCTTTAGAAACCTCAGCGAAATCTGTTGACTCACTTCTGGACGAGTGTCTTGAACTAGACTTAAGGCTACCTCCATTAGTGTCCTCCTCAACATTTTCATAAACTTGGTTCCTTGATTGAACGTTTGATTTTTTGTTTGAGTTTTTGTGTGATGAATTTTCAGAAAAATCACATGATTGACTTCTTAATACTTCACTGGTTTTTTTATCACCATCAGTGTATTCATATTTAGAATCACTTGATAATGTTGAAGAACGGGCAGTAGAATGTCCTTTACTACTAGCTTTCTCCTTCGTTACATTCTCAGAAAAGTCACTGGACTGGCTTCGGGAAAATTCACATGATTTGGAATCAGAACCAGTAGAGTCGAAAGAATGACTTTTTGAGTCAAATTTTTTGCTCGAATTCGAGGATTTTTCTGAGAAATCATATGACTGAGATCTATTGCATGTATTGGCTGACGTTTGAAATTTATCTTCACTTTTCTTGTAACTACTACCAGGCCGATCATGTGAATCGGGCTGATAACTGTGATTGTCAGACTGTCTACGGCTGTAACTATTCGAGGTGGGTCTGAAATCAGAGTTAGGTTTTAAAATATTGTCAATATTAAAAGGCTCAGAGCCTCTCGAAAAGTCATACGATTGGCTTCTATTGTGGGACCGTGGCGTCCAACTCGTATCACAAGGGGGGTCTCTATCCGGTAGATCTGCATAATCACAGGAATGACTTTTTGTATTGGGAAGGGGATTTCTATTTTTCATGACAAAGTCATAACTAGGTGGGTCATGTTCAGGTGGGCTACCATAAGGGTAATTAGTAGTTGAATCTCTAGATTTACCATCAGGTGAGGTGGGAAATTCTCTACAGGTGTAGTATTCACTCTCCTCACCAGAAGTCTGTCGACTAAACTGACGACAATCATCTTTTTCATCTCTTTTTGACCCAGAATTAAACTGTGCAGCCTCTGATGTCCTAGTGTCAGAATATCCATCAGGCAAGCCACCATCTTTGTGTGAGCTGTTTCTCTTCTTTGTACTGGCAGACTGCCCTTTTCTTTCACCAGCTGAATTAATATCACTGCGTAGATCGCACCATGATCGTCTGTTAAAGTCATCTAGGGCTCGTGAACGTCTTTGCTTCACCTTGAAATTAGCAAACTCCTGCTCAAATTCCCGGAAGTCTTCATCATTATCAAAAAACTCAGAAAAGGTATCATCCCTAGTGTCTTCGTGTTGACTACCGCGGCCATTTTCACATACAAGAGGATCACCACGGCTCCGTCTCTTTTTTAGGTCGTCAAAGTCATAGAATCGATGGTATTTAAAGTCATCAAACACTCTCTCAAACTCCTTAAAGTTTTCATCACTATTAAAGAACTCCATGAGCATATGTTCTGGTGTTGGGGAGTTAGTTTGAAGAGATTCTTCACACGTTGATTCCTTTAACCTCCAGAAATCTCTTAGGTCTGCCTTAAACTCCTCAAAGTCAAGCTCATCTTTAAACCCACTCACCAAATGATGGAATTTCTCAGAGTTCTTGAACTCCTCGTAGCTCAGGGAAAGTAGTTCCCGAGAAAAAAGCCGCCTCCTGTAGCTGCTTTCACTGCTTGCTGAAGAGAACAGTTTGAATTCCCCTGACTTGTGACTATAGTAGCCACTGTCTTCCATAATAAGTCAGCAAACTCTCCTAGAAATCATCCAATAGATTCATTGAAACTTTTACACAAGTGCCCCTTCATAAACAAACTCGCGGAAACTTACTGTATAGTGGAGTACTGGTTTGGTCTGACCTCAGTTACCTACGCCAAGGATGCACTGCATGTAGATAATGCAGTGAGCATCTTCACTGTTAGAGTCTGATCTTACACAGTCTACTAGGGCTTCAACATACATATATAAAAGTATATATATCCACAGCCAGGCCTGAGCTCCCCACCAAAATAACCTGAGGCAGAGAAAGTTTGGTAGAAATCTGAGAGGTGTCTAGGTAATCATTGGAAGAGTTAGGAAGCATAGATAACATCAGGCTGCATCAAGAGAACATCACTCCAGCTGTTTAGTTCATAACTCTTGTCTTCACCAGAAGGATAGGTAGCTACACGAGCATGTATGTCACAGCTGATGTCTGCATACAAATATACCGCTCAATTAACTAACCGAGATATATATGGACTAATATCTTGTCAAGTGTCACCAAAAAGGAAATGAGAAGGAATAGTTCACCAAAACAAATGAAAGTGTGTAATATTCATCGCATAAAACATGTACATGCATACAACTTTCCAGGTTAGCATGCCACTTTAATACAGACAATCCCAAAATGTCACATTCACTGTATTAGATTCCATTTCCTGAAACTGTTGCAAAATAATCCATGTCAATTTTCGCAATAAATTTGTCAAACGTGTAATTACTTCCTCATGCTTTCTTCCCTATTAACCTACGTGTAAATAAACAGAAAATGTTACAAGTTTAAAAATAGAATGTGAATGCGTTTGATGTAAATAAAGTCAATTGATCTATTGTCAAATATCAGTAACAGCTGGTCATATATCAATTGTCAACTGTACTTTCATTATAAAAAGAAATGCAACAGCTCCGCTCTTGAAAGTTATATTATATAATCGATCAACGAAGTGTTTGCTTTTAAAAGATCTTCTGCAAATTTAAAAACACACCTTACAGAATTTATAAGGAAACCTAACAGAATTTATAAGGAAACCTAACAGAATTTATAAGGAAACCTTACAGAACTTATAAGGAAACCTAAACTGTATGTCAACAACACTAAGAATTTGCCAATGTCCAGGACTAGCTTCAATCGACAAAACCGTCAACAACACTAAGAATTTGCCAATGTCCAGGACTAGCTTCAATCGACAAAACCGTAGCACCTCATTGTCCTATCTAAGGCCATTCACTGCCACACACCAGTTTAAATTTGCATTCGATCCTGGATAATTATGTCAGTATATACATGTACTACAGTAGTTCTGTTATATGTCGTGTGTCAAATAGTGTACGAGAGTTTACAGGTATGTATGGTTTCTATTTGGTTTTCTGGCAATGACCAAGTGATGAGTAGGACTTCGCAAAACAACCAAGTACATACGTTAAAAAAGTTCATTTATACACTTAAATTAAGTCCTACTTCACAAAAGAAAAATATAACTGAATTGGAAAATCATCCTCTGGTTGATCTAGTAAATAAAATCTCCTTAACACACAAATTCACTTATCATTTTTTTAAGAACAGTTACAACATCATGAAATTTGTCAAGACTGTTTAACCCGGAGAGACATCTACTCTGCACAACCTCACATAATCCTAACAACTCATATGACACTAAGATCACGGTTTGAGAATTCATGTG
The DNA here is from genome assembly GCA_030265115.1 of Mopalia vespertina. Lineage (NCBI taxonomy): Eukaryota > Metazoa > Mollusca > Polyplacophora > Chitonida > Mopaliidae > Mopalia > Mopalia vespertina. Next base: position 10,894 of record JAQQZZ010081681.1, read on the forward strand.
ACATACATTAAAAAGAACTTGAATTTTTTTTTTTTGGTGAAATACTACAATATACATAACACTGTTGTCTTTTCTGTTGTCCGCATGTATGACATTTTACACGTACACAGTGAACATAAGCGTCTTGTTCTGCCAGTAATTCCAAAAATGTCTCCTGTATTTTTTTACACATAAACAAACACATATTTAAAGTCTTGTAACCTTTCCACTGATTTCTGTGTGGTTGTTAGAGTTTCCTGGAAATTATAACACATCAGCTTTTCTCAAAATCAACCAAATAACAAAATATAACAGAAAGTAGCTATTTGAGTGGTCTCCATTTAGTGAACGATGGATCATTTACCTGTGCTTTTAGATTGATCAGCCTTACCTCAGTGAGCCGATGCGGACCTAACACATAATAGTCTTGATAGACAGTTTACATTCACAATCACATGTAGGGACTGATTTCTCATACATACAGGAGACCGGAGAAAAAGGACTGCTAAGACCGCCAGAGATTAACTTCAGGATATACTAAAGTGACACATGTTCCTGTGGAGTTGTTTGGGTGTCCTGGGCAGCACATCTGTTCTTACCCCAGGGGGCACTGGGTTAATACACCAAGACTAATTCACCTTAGCTACATGGTCTAGGTTTGAGGAACATGTCTTTATCACATGAAATTCCTCCTCAATAGTACAAAAAGGTAGGGCTAGATCCATACAGAAAAAAAATCATCCAAATCACTGGTCTCAAAACAGTATGCGATAAGTCACAGGTCCACTTCCAACAGGAACAACTTCACACTGAACGTAAACTGGTATACTTATAGTTGGACTGTAAATTTGTCCATACAGAAATGATATAAATCTCAGTTCAGAACAAGAGACTTGAGCTTGTAGTAAATGTCACACATGTATGATTATTACGAATGCACTTGGTGATCCAAATTACTGATCTACATATATATCCAGTGTGATTGCTTTTTAGAAATAAAGATATTATAAATTACACCATGACCTTTAAAATGTAAGAATCCGTTTCTTTGTTTGAATGGGGATTTAACGTAAAAATCAAGGGTATTTCACTTATATAATGACAGATTGTCCAATTCCCACTCTGCCCTTCTTAAACACTGTGCAAAACCGAACAGAAACCTCATAAAAACCACAGCCATGGTTGCAGGAGACATATCAGACGCCTCCCCCATTTACCGGAGGTCGACAAGGGGACTTGATCCTGTGGGCCGTTCATTGAAAAACGATCAGAAGCCTGGTGAATTAATCCAATGTAAGGCCTATCACTAATCATATGTAGGACATGTTTTGTAAAAAATCCTTTTCAGACAGAAATATCACAAATAACATGGTAACCAGAGAAAGTAGTCCTTCAACAATTCTGAAAATATTTAAGTTTGTATTCATGGAAGGTTGTCTGTAGAGTGGCAGATGAGGTAAAACCAGCCTTTTGTCCCAGGGTTGTAAAGGTTGATCACTTAACAGTATATAACTGACAAAAGTTTGAAATTCTCTGGGCTATATCCAAAACTGTAGTCAGCAGGATCCTTCATAGTGAAGGAAGGGCGGTTACTGAAATCACGTTTACTAACTAAACACCTTTTTTAAAAAATTGAACCGAGTCTGCAATTTTTTAAACTTACGTCTTTCGTGTCAAAACCAAGGTTGGGAGAAATAATACATTCACCAAGAGGGCATGGCTATTTTTAAAGTAAAGGAGTTTTGAATTGTTATGAAAGTTAATCCTGATGAAGTTAAGCAATAGTGAACTTTAAGCTGTATTTCTGTAATCTAATACATATGGTTCACATACATGTAATCTAGAATAAGTAGGTCCTTTAACAGAACTGGAGATCCACATATACACGTGGAGTCATTGACACAGTCAGCAAACACAGGATAAATCCACCTGTATAAAGGCTTTTTGGACAGGAGAGTTACACAGATATTTATTTCCACATGTCTTGAGTGACCAAATTTTCAGAAAAGCTTTCAATTTCCTATCAGCATGAAGTTGTTACACGATGCAGCCAGACAGGAAATCCACTTGAAATTGTAATGAATGAATAGAAATTGTTTAACAAAATCATCACTCATTTACCTGTCCAATCACAACATTGTATGGTCAGATAGTGAATAATTTATTCTTGATGACATAAGTGGATTTCCATTACAAATCTGACAAGACAAACGTTTAATACACTCAAGGATACATTACAACATGTTTGCAAAAACAACCTGCATGTAGCATATCAGAAGAGCTATAGGTCTTCTCCCTAATCTCAAATTCATAGATCTACATTAGAGCTCTACCAAGTCCCACAGCAACACAAAGCTATATATACACGGTGAACTGCAGTCCATACAGTAAAGTGCCTTGTATTTATATCCTCACTAGGGTTTTTTTTCAATTCAAGCAGATGTAAATCAGGTAATTTCAATCTTAATCCCACTGTTCAAGAGAGTAAAGGGAGAGGTACTAATTAACTAACTCACATGTAATTATTATTTCCAGATAACGGACAGGTAAGTGCTCGGTCATAATAAATATCAGAACACAAATTCAACAGAATCAAACCTGCTATTTGGTAAACCGGTGAAAACTTTAACCCTATGTGATACCCTATTGTTAAGGTCACACAAAGGCTACGCAGTCTGGCAGGATCTAAGATACCTGATAGATATAACAGAATGAGATAACAGGTGTTACCATAACAATACTTTCTTTAGCCCAGATCCAGATAGATAATATAAGTTAGTTTCTATTTCCTAACTTTCCTCAAAATTCACCTCTCAGCTGAACACTCAAGCTATCCAGGTAATTTGTCCCACTTGATCACGAAATGTGACATCCAAAAAAGTGTACTATATATATGACATTACAATTCACATATTATATACAACAGAGCACTGTATGTAGAGGTCAACACTCCAACAGTCTCATTTCAATAACAATTTAAAGTGATACACTATCATGATTAGTCATCATACAACATTTAAACTTTTTTTTATATATAAAAGATACCAAGTAAATGTGGCCTTTGAACATAGGGAATTTCCACTACACATATATATAGGCGGCGTCATAATAAACAGATTTTTAGTGCAGGTCATGGAGCCAGTTAATCTCACATACAATGGATCCAACCGCAGGGGACACAGTAATTGCCTTCTGGAGTCTTGACAGTATTTTTGTGGAGGTAATTTCACCCTTCTGTAAAGACTTTTGTATTGGAGAGAAATGTTGAAGCTCAGCTAGGACTGACTATTTAGTCTACCTGTGATCACAAGGCATGACCTGTGAGCCAGATATACCTATGTAGATAAGATAAGTACTTATGTGTTTTACAGGTAAATTATGTTCTATAGTCTTCATTTCAATATGTCAGAAGTTGATCGATTTAAACTGTCCTGACCCAAAAGGGTAAAATTAATCAATAATTCATATACATGTACAGCATTAAAACACAACAAAAGTTCAAAGCACTAGCAGTACGCACAAAGAAACTTTACTTTAAAAAAGTCCATAAATATGTAGATCTCTCATACAGTGTGGTTCAGGAATACCCTTAGTACAAAAACATTATCAAAATAAAAGAACGGTGACACATTTACAACTTAATACACGTTAACCTAACTGGAGGTTCCTCATGAACTGGACTACAGAAAAAGTAAATAAAATAATTGCTAAAAATACCATTGCCCAAAGACAAATTATCGCATTTAAAAATTATAGACCTAATTTTTTTCACATGGCCATGAGGTATTTTGAAATAGCCTAGTGCTATGCTGTATGTTAGAAGAAAATAACACCCATACACAGATCAGAAAAGAATTCATTTAGTTACCTAGGACTCTATTATGATAAGGCACACCTGTCAATAACATTACATCACACCTTTTTAAACACCCAGGTAACAACCACTTGGAGAGACCACTCAGTGTGTCAACACACATGACAAACCTATTTCATAAACAGAGGAGTGACAGTTCCTATTGAAAGGAAGGTCAACATTAATGAACAGCTCTCAATAGATTTTACTGAATTACTAAAACTAAAGTATTAGGTGTCATTTCAAACTAAAGTATTCAAATTAAAATCTATTGAATTCAGCTCAACTACAATTTTGAATGTATATGTGATTAAACAGACACCTTTACACATCACAAAAACCCATGCTTCTGAACATGTGAAAAGCAAATTGGTTTTGGTCCATTTTTATACATCTGTCCATGGAGGACAATGGAAATGTGCAAAAATAATTTACATGAACATTTATGGGTCCATATATACTGATCAGCTGTGAAAACAACTTGGAATGAAGCAAATTATGTTGCATTGTGCAAGGAAACAGAGTACTGAATTGTGTGAACTCAATACAAACATGTTTTTGTTAAGTCATTCATACAGCTTTTGTAAATTCATGTAGTCTGGCACAAAGACCAGTACCAACCCCCTTCCTACATGTACATTTAAAGAATCAATGAATTGGTAAGTGTACTGTGTCAATATATGAACATATCCAACCAGTGATTGACAGAAGTTGTTTTGAGGGACCAATAAAAATGACACCACAAACAGATGTCTTTCTGTTTGCCCCTTAAGAACCAGGGCCTCAGGAAGGTCCCAAATTTGCAACCCTATTCTAATTTTGATGTCGCACAATATTGTTTTCCAATAATAGATTAGTAAATACCAAAACGGTGTTTTATATAGTTCAATCAACAATTTCAACCAGCCATTTCATATCATTTTATGTGGCCATGGAAAAAGACACAATGGCTACATGTATAGGATGGGATTGATTTGCTTCACCCAATGACCGGCAACAAAATTCACACAGGTCCTAAACCACAAATCAATCCAACAAATGAAATACATGGTGTATTCCTCTCATTAAGGAAAATGGCTTGTTAGCAAGAACATTTTTTAATTGATTGGTTTCATTTTAAACTGGTGCTTTGTATTACTGTTCTTTGGGTGAGCGAGGGAAAGCTGATGAACGCTTCAGAGATTGGTCCTGAAATGGGTCATTAAGCTGTAAAATATTTTGATTATGTTATGTAGGTGAATTAGAAATTAAAATACCAGAGCAAGCAGACAATGCTTACATGTGTCCTCTGTGTCAAAAAGGGTACATTCATTAAGATATCAATGTCTTAATTAGGCATGTGTCTCCCCTGTCAATAAGAGATCAGGTGATCACATAACTTAATGCTGAGAGTTAGTGAACTCCCTATTGTGTAACTCTTTCACAATAAGACCTGTTACTTCAACAAAGATAAACTATTCAACATTAATTAACACAAATAGCTGGCTTTTCATGATTTATTAGGTATACATGAATGTAATCCTCATTTTCAAATAGATGTGCTGTCATTATACATGTACCTGCTTCCCCCAGTTTGGCTTGGACCAAGTTGCCTATTGTCATACCTGTCATTTACCTTGGTTTATATTGCAATGTTGTAACATGGATGGTTATTTTATTTTAGTACATATAAAGATAGACCGAGCATTATCTCACCTGCCTGCTTATCCCTGAACAAATCCATGTCTTTAAAAAAACTTTTAACCATTATGTGTATATTTGATATTTTTTGCTTTGCAAATGTATTTTATTTTAATATGTTTTTAATATTTTATGCCGTACTTCAGGTTATTTTACTCTTACAGCAGTGTGCTAGCCCATGGGTTTAGGTGAATCCCCCTTGATGTATATTATATAATACAGGCCTGTGCTGTTGAGCACCACAGACAAAACAAGGTATTCCCATGGTTATGCAAACTTAATACAGGAGGACCAATTTATAGGTTCCCAAAGTTTTTGCAGTCTTTGTCTAAATTTGCATTTTGCCACTGATTTTGACCAATTGTGACGTCCGCTTATCAATAAAGTTTGTATTTTTAAGCAATTTTGCTTTATTTTTCACAAAGGCACATTTATTGATTTAAAAAATCAGTAAACCAGGGAAAATGCAAGTGTTAGATTATCTCACAAAATTTTAGAGGTCCGATTTTAAGGTTATGCCGGAAAAGATTACAGCACAGGCCTGTATATATACCTACACATAGCATAAACAATGAAAATACAGGCCAATCACAACATGCCACAACAGATCAGCTTTGTGTTACAGCTTAGAGAGCACCTGTCTCTTGTTTTGTTTTATTCGATGTCACTGTTTGATAACACAACATTTGCTGCTTAAAACTATTTACTATTGTGTCATACACTTTAAAAAAAGTTCATAGTTTCAGATAAATTTAGATGTAGTGGAGAGTTATTCTCAACCAGTCTTTCATTCTTCACTGGATGTGTGTCAGTGTCTAAGCTTCATGTAGGATTTGAAATCTGCCTGGCATAAAGCCTTATTTTCAGGAATTTTGCCTGTCAAATTTTTTCCATTTTCCTGTCTTTCCCATGTTAAAATTCAGAATTTCCACTGGTCATTTTAACCATTTTTAGAAATCTGTCTGTCCAAAATGAGGAGTGGACTGGTCTTTAGCTAAGACTATGATGTATGTACATACAGACAGATGTTGTGTATGTGACATAGTTAACTGTTGGTCCAATGGTCATACTATAGTGTGTATATCGTCTTGTAAACAACTGTAAATGTTTACCATATATTTGGAGAATTTACTGCACCCATTGCCCCACAGGACTGGTCAGTCTATCCACACCTATCTAATTGGGTTAACACTGACCACATGTGTTGGTACTGTCAGTTTTGGCAGGTTACTGGAGTAGGGTGTCCCAGGTTATTACAGATAGCATTCCAGGTTAAAGGAAAACACCCACCCTGGCTCACTAAATAATAAAAACTCTTATCTTAACAGAGATAAGCCAATACAAGTTTATGATTAATAACTTATAAATTAGTCCTGGTGTAACAGAAGGAGACCAAAGGCTTAGTTGCCCATTCTCTGTCTGTTTGAATGCAAACGATTTTCTGTGTAGCTACATGTATTTTGACTTTGAAAATATTTTTAGTTTCACATTTTTTAACCTTACCACATCAATTGATTGATGTGAAAGCTTTCAGCTAGACTCGAGAACGCTTTCATGCGACAGCTAGACTAGAGAACGCTTTCATATGATGGGGTCAGCTAGACTAGAGAACGCTTTCATGTGATGGGGTGAGCTGTCAGCTAGACTAGAGAACACTTTCACACATCTGCTAGACTAGAGAACGCTTTCATATGATGGGTCAGCTAGACTAGATAGAGATTGCTTCCATATGATGGGGTCAGCTAGACTAGAGAACACTTTCATATGATGGGGTCAGCTAGACTAGAGAATGCTTTCACGCGTCTGCTAGACTAGAGAACGCTTTCATATGATGGATCAACTAGACTAGAGATTGCTTCCATATGATGGGGTCAGCTAGACTAGAGAAAGCTTCCATATGATGGGGTCAGTCAGCTAGACTAGAGAATGCTTTCATATGAAAGGGTCAGCAAAACTGGAGATTGCTTCCATAAGATGGAGTCAGCTAGACTAAAGATTGCTTCCATATGATGGGGTCAGCTAGACTAGAGATTGCTTTCATATGATGGGTCAGCTAGACTAGAGATTACTTTCATATGATGGGTCAGCTAGACTAAAGATTGCTTCCATATGATGGGGTCAGCTAGACTAGAGATTGCTTTCATATGATGGGGTCAGCTAGACTAGAGATTGCTTCCATAAGATGTAGTCAGCTAGAATAAAGATTGCTTCCATATGATGGGGTCAGCTAGACTAGAGATTGCTTCCATAAGATGGGATCAGCTAGACAAGAGATTGCTTCCATATGATGGGGTCAGCTAGACTAGAGACAAGATAGGTTTGACATAGACAAGAATAAATTGGGTAATCAACAGTTCATATTGACAGTTTATGTTTTGTATCATGAATTATTATTCTGTCCCACTTGACCATCAAAAAGATTAAGGGACCAGTTTTACTTCTACATTGATTTTCTCAAACATTTGATAAAGTTGATGATACTTTTAGTCAGACGTATAAAATATATTATTGGCAAATAAACACTACAAGAGCTGTTGGACAAGTAAAGGATGCAAGAAAAAAGCCTGCCTCTGACCCATTGGCTATAAAGGTCATTGGCTATACAATCACTATGTAATATGTAAGCTTACTTAAAAATGGTGGAACAATACTTTTCCAATAAAAGAAAACATTTCACATTTAATTACTGTAAAAATGGCTTTTCTTGTTGGAATAGATCTACACCATTTAAGATAAGAGAAATACCCTGAAGCACAGTGTTAAACATCCCCCCCCCCCCCTTTCTTCCCCCCTCTCTCTCAAAGAAGCATAGGCTCTACCACTAGTAAGGAACT
>JAQQZZ010081692.1:0-19233 GCA_030265115.1 Mopalia vespertina
TGGCCCCCCCCCCCCCCCCCCCCCGCTCCCCCTAATTGTTAACATGGTCCGAGAATGAAATCTGTTGGTGGCCATTGTTACCTTGGTTTATTTGACATGAATTTATCGGCTCTTACTCGAAGAACAACGCCATGCTGCACATCTACGCATAACACAGTAGTATTTTGTATTTAATAATTCATAGACAAAGGGGATATTTGGCCAATATATACAGAAAATCATGTTGTTGTATAGTCGTTCTAAACCAGTGATTGAAAAGTGTTCATATCTCGTTACATCTCGATCTATATAAGACGGGTATACATCCGTCATGTAAGATATTGCGTCAATGTAAGTGTTTTGTTTAGTGTTATATTTAGGGTGAGTAGGGTTAGGTTTAAGGCTAGGTTTAGTGTTAGTGATAGGTTTAGGGCTAGTTTTAGGGTTAGGTTTAGTAGAAACAGAAACCTAACCCAGACTAAGCTTAGTCCTAAGACGTGTACCAACAACGAATTTGTCCCTCTTGCAAATCTTCCGGCGTAAAAAGGTCTCCAAACCAGCACCTGTTTCACCGAAGAGATTTATTTCAGTATATGGTTTAATTCTGAGGGCGCATTCTGGTTATCAAATTTAACTTTAGTTGTTATGAGAAAATAAGACATCTGTTATAATCCATGATTGCAGCAACTGGATACTTGATAGCGTTAATTGTTGAGAGTACGCCAAAAAATACCCAACCACAGAATATTACATTTTATTTTTTGAGCAATAATAACCCGAAACAAATATTACTGTCAAAAGACAAGTAACGAGATTTTTCTTATCATAAATTTCTTTCGCCCTATATTAAACATACAGCTTTATATCGTCGTTAATTTGGAACAGGAATGCAAACCTGTAAATTTGTTAATTTGTAAATCAGAAGTATAGGTAGTGTTCGCAACATTGTTAGCAAGAGTTATCGTTCGTTGCTCTGTGAACCGCTCTACGATTGTCGTTGTGAAAAATCAGAATGTCATTCAACCTTATTGAATAAAAATAGCATCAATTTGAAGACGAAAACTACAACAACATCGATAGATTAATAGCAATTTATAAATATTTTTAAACAGAAAGAACAAAGGAAATTCTTAGGTTGACATTTTACGCAGCGATATTTAACACAACACTTTTCTGTAATGCAGAGTTGTCGTTCGTTACTCGTTCTCGCGTTAGCTGTTTGAGCCGCCCAAATGGGAAAGCACAGCGAGCCTGATCCTCGCAGTGTGGAGTTGGTCGTCATTCCTGTTGAAAAGTTGTTGTGTACAATTACTTTGAAAATGAAATGAATATTCACCTTGTTCTGTTACAAACTGTAACGAATTGATACGTTTGAATAAAGATTACATATTGATCCATTTATTTGTTTATTTAACGTTAATCTCCTACGTCAAATTTACCCAGGATCAGCATTCTGGCTGTACACCGAATTCAAAACGATTAGGTCCAAATGTCAAATATCATTATATTCCTTTACCAATGAAAGGCAAATATAAGTCATGTATTGACAGAACAATTGAATCGTATGTGATTAATAAAGCGTGTATTGGAGGCAAGAAATCTTCAAATCTATTATTCAGAGGCATGTCATCGATTATATTACATTCCGTTACTGCCTCCATACATGCTATATGTTATAATATTGTAAGCTATGGCTTGTTTATAGTTTGGTAAAATATTTAAATATTTCATGGCGAACTTAAAATAGTTTATTTACTCGTCACATCTCTGCATTTATTAAATGCTTGTAACAACAATTGTTACACGCACAAAATGTGGGCGCTGACTCTGAAGGCTTTGGATTCGATTATCGAACGGATCTCATCTGTAAAATTTTCTGAACATGAATCTGTTCTTATAAAGAAAGTGGTATCTCAAATTAACCATAATACTAATAATAACGGCTTGGGGATTTAAAGACACTTCCCGTATAGGACGGCAGTATATTGCACTATTGCATAGTTACATTTACACAACCATATAAAGTGTTGTAAAACTAGTGTTCCTCCAGTGCTAAGTAAAGATCGCATGACTGCCATCAGGACATGTTAATTGTCCGATAAAGACAGACCGCGATATTCTCCGAGGTCGCTCTCCAGACATGCACATGTACCGAAGCCGGCGCCATCGTCATTTGGAGAAATTAAATGTTCTCTTAAAACAACGCAAAGAAATAAAGAAGGGCCTACAGTTACAGTTCATAGCTTTCTTATCAACGCGTCAAATGGCATAAAACCGCTTCAATACGGTATTCTGTCACAGTATACGAGGTGTGGAAACAGTGGTTAACTTCATCAGGAAGATAGAAACCATATATTGTAAATATTATAGAATTATTATATTAAGCAAGGTAAGCTATTACGATATGAACGAGTGTATCTGGAGATCCATTGTTTACCGTTCAGGATAGTTATCAAGAAGCCCTCTGTATATGGGATGTTGAGTATCATCACTACAGATCCCCTGTCTCCAACACTCTAATTCCTTCAATGCTAGTGGATTCATCAATATAAAACTGTAATCTAATAAGATGACATATTGTTAAGCTCTTCACAACTCTAGCTGTCACATAGCTATTGCTGCTCGAGTGTTCAATTGTGAGCAGATAAACCGCGCCAGATATAGCTGCATTGTCCCGAATTTTAGCTTAAGTGAGTAAGACGCTGTCGTATTGAAGGGGTGAGCCGCGGATTATTGTATCCTATGATTAAAGAAGCTATTCCAATAGATCTCTACATTGATTCACTACAAACATATTTCCTCCGTCTTTATACAGATTTACTGTGACTCCTATTCAATAATTCAACCTGATAAACCATAGACTGAATTCCTTGATGACAGGAAATCAGTCATATCTAGTCTACATTTTAGTCTATATTTCTGTTCAATAAAGCCACCTCCGCATAACCGAACTATAGAAAATAGACCTACATTACTTGTCGGTCGTTCGAAGTCCAAACATATATGTAGTTCATAGTATTTAAGTAGTATTGATATGGTCTTTACATGTAGATTGTACTTTTGGTTAAAGTTAGCTAAAATACTGTTATGGGAAATTAAAGTTTCTCCAAAATGTTTGATACGTAGAAAATGTTTCACTGGACGATTTGCAACTTGTTCCATTAAAACATCTCAGCGTACTTGTGGAGAAGATGTGTTTCGAACATCTCAATTTTATTAACACTGACAACTCAACGATTCCCGATTGGCGTCACTACGGATGTATTAAATCATCTTTTTCTCTCAAAATTTTCATATTTGTTTTGGATTAATTTTAACATTTTCTGTGTCACCTTCGCAGATCTGGGAGTTATATTGGTACAGGACAATTCCCATACGAATTGTTTGCAATCTATCTGTTTCTCTTCCATCAATCGTATAAGACATTTGTTCGTCATCTTCATCAAAGTTCGGTTATCTGATAAAGTACCATCCGTAAATTTGATATCTCGTTATAGAACATTCTCTAAAACTTCCTGCCGCCGTTTTGAATTTCCCTATCTAGCAACCCTTCGTGTATCTCCGGTACCGACTCGTCGATATCCCCCACGGACTGTTCCGAATGGAGATTTCCGTGCTTACATCACAGCTCTAATGACTTGGCGCAAGTTTGTAATGTGAATTAAGCAAATTTTAAGAATCGGGAAAATGCGGGACTTTTTTTTACAGATATTTTACAGTATTTATCTTTGTAATTAAATCTCCTTAAATTTGATTTAAAACTTATTTGGGACTACCTTTAATATACAATTCAATAAAGGGAAGGATCGTTGACTAATCGTCTGTATTAGCGGAAGATAGCTTGCCGGTACTTTGAAATAAGTATTTCAGTTGTTGAATGATCTTTATTTTATAGACTTGAATAGTTCTTATCAGGCAGATGAGCGTACAGAAGGCATTTGTCCAATCGCCATTGAAAAACCACCAACTATTTTCGACTAATTAATGTTCTTTATATAAAGCCATTTCACTAAGGGCAGTATGTTTAAAGTACATTCATGCGGTCTTAAAGCATTGGAGGAATGTTGATTTCCCCACAGAGCAAACACGACAAATTTTGTGAACACAAGGTGAAATATCCGTCAGCCCGGCGTAAAACACCAAAAAAGGAAGTATGCAACCGCGTCTTTATCTCTTATTAACGGCATTCTGTATCTTGTTGGCCAGCTTTTACCGCTTCATGAGACTTATGCTGCGCCGGAGAGCTTACATTTTCTCCTTCTGCACATTGAACGACCATGGGTGATCATGTATAAAATAAAAGTGTTTTAATAAAGAAAATCACGTGTTATATACAAGCAGACCAATATATGACAATAAGCATGATTTCCATGCCGAGTTGTGATTTTCAAATTCCATATAATGTGCACTAGAGGGCGCCAGTCTAAAGAATTTGTATAGACATTACCTCAATGCCGCGTTGACATTAGGTAATGGGACGTTTTAGATTTCTAGTTGATATACTTCTTTTCACACGTAAGTAGGTACAAATTAGCAAAAAAGATGAAATTGGAAAGTTAGACGAAACGATGATACGTATGTTACATTAACTCTTCTCTTTGACGAACAGGAGATCGCGATCTTGGGTGACGGAAAGAGGACGGCCTCTATAATCTGCCGGGAACCCACCGAGGTCTTTCAGGTGGACAAGAATACTTTCATCGAGACATGCTGGGAAATATTCGAGGCCGAACTAGAGGACAAAATTAACTTTCTGAAGTGAGCATTATTCAATTAAAGTCAAGTGCGATAGACATCACTCTAAAACAACGCAAGAAATAAACGTCCACATCATTATATGACTTTTTGTTAGATTTTGAAATTATAAATATGGAACCTGTCGGATGTTGAAAATAGCAAACATCCAATTATATTTTGGAAGAGGGTAAAATGTACTTACTTATTAAAATAATGAATTAACAAATACATAAGCCTGTTTGACAACACACGAGACGGCAGTCTTTATATCCGCCAATCAGGTGCAATCTTTTGTGTCAATTTCTCAAACATGAGTCAAAGTTAATCTGTTTGTTTATTTCTTTTCTGTCTTCAAATGCACAAAATGATTACTATCCTTGTATAAATTTAAGGAAATGAAATTTTACTAACGATTTGTGAGATCTAATTTGAAACTGTTTAATCATTATTGCTATAATATATGCCTTTCCTGACACTTTCCTTGTGTAACGTTTTGACAAACGATTTGTGATATCTAGTTTGGAATTGTTTAGTCATTGTTATTATAAAGTATGTCCTTTCTGAACAAAGCTTAGCCGAACTCGTTGTAACCCTATTTTAGTTTCGTTGTAACGTGGGCTTTTTTTAATAAGTCACAAATCCGTATTTTGAAACGATCGTGTGTTATGGAGGATCAACTAATATTTTAGCTCCGATTTACTTTTCATTCCACAGAAAATATATTTCTAGATATTGATATTAAATTTATTTGGTTCTAATTGTATAAATCTTGTTCGATAAGTAAACCGGTAAGAAAAAATTTTCTTTCATTTCATAATGTGAAATATTGTGCATAATGAAAATGTTAAACATCGAAGATTGGTCCTGTTATTTTGCCCAAATGTATCGTCAAGAGACCTCGTTTCGCAGATACTGTAGTCAGTTGTAACGTTTTGACTCAAACTGTCGCATTGAATATGTAGTTTATGTTTTATCATAATGTAAATGTATAACAACTATTTCCAATCTGTTTATTAAATTACAAGGGAAATTTATTCGTTATTGTATCGAACAAGAATTTATGCTGTATATGGTTTTCAGTTTTCCTCATGGGAATCTATTTCCATGCCTATACAATTTATGTTTATATCTTAACGGCAGTAATGTTATATTCTAATTGCCCTTAACTCCTTAATACATTATCTGTTGGTAGGTCTTTTGACATTTTCCATAGGTGGGAAGACGAAAATTTTAGAAAATTATGCTTTATGTCGCATTCCGTTTACATTCCACTGGGGAAAATAATAGAAGCAGATTGGTCAAAATCCATCTACTCCTACTTCATTATGCAGGTAACAATTTTTATGTTATACTCATTGTCTGAAATTCTATAATAAATCAAATATAAGGTATCTGGACGACATTTTGAACAATTTGGAAGCAATATCATCTGCTTCAACCTTTCCAGTAATGAAAGAGTGTAAGAGTACTAATTGGTTACTAGTAAGGTAAATATCATAATATCACATCACTAAGAGCTTACAATCAAAGTAATTTGAGACATTTCTCTGTTTAAATCCCTTTAGAATCGTCTAACTCTTAAAGTAGGCCTACTTACACAGTTGCTAATTGTTTTATTTTATTTTTTGCATTGGTTGATTGCTCGTTATTTCGTAGGCAATTCGTACACCTCTTTACATTTTAATTCTTATCCATGAAATACCAAATAAAACCCATATACTTCGTGAATAAGGTATTACTTCTAACACATAACCGTTATTAAAATAAACTACTATTGTAGTATTGAGCTTTTGCGTTAGTAGGCCTACTACATGTATTTAACACCCAAATGTTTTCCGTTAGTTCCATGAGAACAATATTTGTATACAGCGGGAATGGCTGGAATTTGTTTCTATATGCGTTTTTGTAGTGAATTTTTAATTCTTAGATACGACATTCTGTGCATAACGCGTGCAACATAAATGTGAGGCTTTCAAAGAAGACATTTTAATTAAAAAAGTTTCAACAACGACACAATAATAAAGCTCTTATAATATCCTCGTTAATTGTCAGCGTTTACCAACTCAAACTATCAAATTATCATTAATATTATTCAAAATATATGATATATTCGTTAATAAAGTTTCTTATATTCTGGTAAGATACTTTACTGGAGACGACTATATATAACCAACCAGAATTTATAGTGAGGTTACCATTGGAGTTATATTTCATATTCGTTAAACAAAACGATTTCTTTGAGCATCATTGTTTTTAACTCGATAAATATGATATTGCGGCTTTTGAAAGCTATATGTGCTTTCGCCTATTCTATAATGATCAGGGGATTTTTTTTCCGTTTATTTAGTTTCATGTTCATTTTACGGTGCAACGTCCGGTTAAAGCGTTTTAAGGCGATACAATAATCCAATTATATTTCAGGGAAGAATCTCTTTAATGCGGGAGTTTGACATCACCGATCTTAACAGTGCAGGGACTGTCAGCCTCTCTGGGATGATGAACAAGCCTTTGTTCGTTCCTGATCCACGCTTAGACAAGTACGGAGGTGATCGAACCAACAGATACGCTAACGTCGGAGAGCTTCACTCGGGGGATCATAGTGTGAGTTTTTCGCTTTACAAATTATTTTGTGATTCCCAGTAAAATAATTCCCAGTTGTTAACTGAGAAGCTTTCTTCACAGAAAGTAACAACATAAAACATACAGAAAACTGGTCATTTTATTAAAGTAAAAGGTTCAGGGATATTGTGGAATTTGTCAATATAAAAAAGTCTAGTGTGAAAGTGGTAATACTCCTGTACGCCTCCGTACCCAACGTGTTCTGTATGTCCTGTGATGTTTACGTTTGTTGCAAGTGGTGTCGGGGGCGGTTTCCTTCACCCATTGGACTGGCACGCCGTCATACGAGTGAAATAACCTTAAGTACGGCGTTATATAAACAAACAAACAAATCAGAGTTTAATGGAGGTTTAACGTCGTACTCAATGGTATTTCACTTATATGACGACAGACTGTCCACTTCACAACACGGTGGAAAACCGAGAGGAAACTTCGATAAAACCACCGAATAAAACAACAAAGCAATTCTGAAACTATGCATTGCTTGTCGGTCATCCGAATGGGGGGGTCATCTGTATGCCCGTTATTTATTTCTATAGAAATAAAAAATAATAAACACAAAGAAAGAAACGTTGAAAATTAAAACAAGGCGTGGAAAAAATATGTCCAGGTATGATATAATATTAATTAAACCTGGGATTACAATATACAATATAAGATATATTGTAATCCCAGATTAAACGTACAAGGTAACAAATGGTTCACTTAGTAGAGTGTGCTATCATGAATATGTATATAACTTGGGTGCAGTCACATCATATATCTGAGATCGACAGAGGGATTTGAGCTTATATGCAAAGGAAAGATCAGTAAGTCGACACGCTAACCACTGAACTAGGGCCGCGGGTCCTGAGAGTAGATGTGGCATATAGTACAGATTTCTGTAAACTTGACGAATGTAAAATGCCATTTAACCGGAATATCTTAGGAATTTCTGGCTAATGCAAGAACATATTGTGATATATAAATATTTACTGGGGTGTTTTTTTATTCCGTAGGATTTGCGGGCTCTCTTGTGTGATAAAGAAGTCCCGATGGATATTTTAGCTATGGTCAGCGAGGGTGTTAAAGTTCTCCGCGTGGAAAACAGACTCATTAAATGGCTCGGTCCAATGGCGGAAATTGACGACTACCTCCGAAAACGCTATGTTTCTTTTAGGTGAGCCTAATTAAAGCGATAACAAGGTATCTTAGTGGGAGGTTTAACGCTTTTACTCGACTGCGGACATTTGTTGCTGAGGCCATTTAATGTGGTCTAAGCCGTGTGCTGAAGAGACAACATAAAACACTTTTCTGCTAAATTTACAACCTCGGCTAGTCAATATAGTCACACTTAGTGTATAAACGATCTGATGTACTTCCGCCAGGCCAGACAAATGTAGTAAAAATATCGAACGATCGAACATCAATAAAAACTGTGAGGTAGAGATATTGATGCGAAATATGCCTGTCAAAGAAATGTTCTGACTTTTATTTAAAAATAAGTTATAACAGACATCGACAGGGTAATGCTGAATATTTCAAAGTTGGCAACGTTTCAAAGTTTTAATTTAAGGAATTGGGGACTGTTGTGGTCACTAATCGGTGACTGTAAGAATCACTCTTTTTTGTAGAGTGCCACCTGACACAAGGCTGTGCCAGCGATACGTGGAGGAAACAAACTGGGATGACTTTAAAGCGAAAACACTTGGTATGGTGTCGGGAGTGGGTGATAATCGTGACGTAGCCATGATTCCTGTCACCGCGAAAGGAAGCTCTGGATGGAGCAGGTGGCCAGGAAGTGGGGTCTACCATCCGACCGGCACGGCGTTCCATTCACCACGAGAGCCACACGAACAGGTAACCAGATGACCTCGCAAACGCACCTTTAGTTAAAGTTGTGTTAAAGTGCTGTTGATCCTTCCACCTGGACAACCACACGGGAATGTTCTTATAATACCACTCTGGCTCCATTAAATAAAACCAAAACTTCCGTTCACTGTTAATACTGATCTGGAAATACATCTGTGGCTATTGTCTTTACCTGATACTTCAGAATAAGCACGTATTTTTCTCTCAACATGTGCTTGACATTTTCCTAACGAGAGGGTCATAAGGTTAAAAAAAAGTTAACCGTTTTGTCTTCCATACTAATATTGTCTTCAAAAGTAGTTTGTTCGCGAATGCTGCTTCAATAATGTCGGAGTCGATTTGTTTTGGAGAATCAATTATTCATAGACGAACGTTTGGTCAACCAAGTAATCACATCCTGTAGCAACCAATCCATAGAAACATTCAGGCGAAAAATATCTATCAAAATCTGAGACCTTACACCAAAAGCAGAAGAAAACTCTTCTTGCTGGTAACCTTTCCCCAATCCATCAAGACGTAACAAAAAATTAGAAATATATTCAACAGTTGTTTCAATGGAAATAATAATAAGTGTTTTATTTCTCTTCAAGGACATCTCTCAATGCTCATTTTTCTGGATGTTCTGCTAATTTTGAAAAGTAATTGATTCATAGATAATTATATCGGTTGTTCAAAGTTAATTAGCTGCTATTTGAGATCAAACAATTTTATCGCTTTTTATTCATTTATTTTTTATAGATGGCGGAGTTCTTGACCGAAGCTAAACCAATTGTTAAACCTGCGAGGAAGCAGCGGTACCTTCTGAGACGTGATACCATCGGGCTTCCGCTGGAGATTCGCAGAACTTCTTTGTTTCCCAGATCTCGTCTCCAGAAACAGATCTTTCGAACTGTTGACGTTGATGACATCAATAATGACAGATCTTTGACGATTATCCCAACAAGACCAAACCTTGCCAAAGAACGACTCCGCTGTCTCACAAGCAGAGAATCTAATTGTTTCTCTTAAGTATATTGTCACGAGTAAGCATGAGCAGTTTGCCTTGAAGCTTTTTACTTGTTTTGTTGTTATTTACAATTGACAACATTTAGTTGTGTTTTCGAAAGAAAAATTCACACAAATGATGACTAGCGCCACTCCTGACTCGGAAGCCTTTGACAACTTCGAGCAAATATCTAATTGTGTATTTCAGTGCTTAGAGGTGACTTTCTGTCTATCACCATTTGGAGATATATTCAATTAGCCCTGGTGCTCTCAGACCTAAGAGACCAAACGAAGCGCTTGCATATTGTAGTTGTCCTGTTCATTTTTTTAAAAGTCACTGGCTTCGAAGTGTGGTTTCCTTATGATATAAATGAAAAAACCTTAAATACGGCGTTCAAACCCAATCTGTCACCATTATAGGGAAGTGGAACGGTAAGAATGAAAAAAGTAGACATCCAAATGCCAAGCGACAATTTTAGTAGGCATTCCTTTTTAACAAATGTTCCTCTGTTTTTTTCTTCCTGTGAAATAATTTAACGACTAGGCTTATTTATCTTTAGATCAGATTGAGTATTCATTTGAAGTCTGCCAAAAAAGCCAAAAATTGGTATGAAAATGCTGACCAAATAGATGTTTACAAAGGCGATGTTGTCATAATGCTTTTCCGTTTTCAATTCTCTTGTCAATATTTTATCTATTAAAGTAAAGATTAACACATTCGCTTATTTCTAATGATTATTAACAAAGCGTGTTTGGCCGTTTCAAAATAGCAGGCCAAATCAAAGCTAGTTTGTATGTACAAGCGTCCGATCTGACCAATAATATATCATTCAGTTGAATTCATAGGACTTCTGTCATTTGTTTTAACCTTACACTGTTGACTGTCTGAATATAAATTCCAATCTTGTATTTCGTAATGGCTCACGCGTGGCCTTTATTTTTCTCTTGGTTTAGATTATTAGAACGGTGCAGTATGGTGCGCTGACACACACAAATATAACACATGTTGTCATATTGTCCATTTAAAGAGCATTATCCACAAATAGCCTTTCGCTTGTATTGTTAACGAACGGGGTTTTTTGTCACACGTCATAAATATTTCCATGGTTTATAGCTCCTTCGGTTCTCGCCTTGCATCCAGTATCACCCTGGGCAATTTGTTCGGAAACAAGAAATTCCGCGAGTCTTGTACAACGCATTACCATTGTCATTTGTTGTTTACGTGAATCAAGGCCATTGTCATAATAGGTATCGACAACATACTAAGACATCCTCAGTAAATAACAATCTAATTTACCTGTACGGCTTCGGGTACTTTTATTGTTGCGAGGATCGGACACATATTAGTTAAATAATCGGTTTCTGTCATTTGTTACAAATCATGTTGTCAAATATATGACTCGCAAAACAACTTGTCTCAATCACATTTGGGATTATAATGATTTTAATCGGAAATCTGTCATAGAGGAACTAGAATTTTTTGGACAATTTAATAAGGAAATACTTCAATCAATTCATACGTAGAAAAGCGATCAGATTATTTTTTTTTTTTACCAGGATAAAAATATAATTTCTTCGACACAAGTAAGTGAAATGATCGTTGATCTGTGAATCAGAAAGTATTAAGCCGGAACAAATAGTTGTCCGAGTGTATTTTGTAAACGTGGGTATAAGTTCGTATATTGGACTGACGTATCCAAAAGACAACAAAGTCAATTACAAGTTTAAACTAACATTGAACGTTACTGCTGGGCGGTGGAGTAGGTTACTTCTGAGAACTGTTTCTGATGGGTTCATGTAACAGCTTGTAGTGTAATTCACATCGGTAGTAATTTGTGTTAAACTAGTTTGAGTTGGAGTCATTGCCATGCTGTGATTTATGATTTCACATCGAGACAGCCGCAGAGTGAACTTTGCATATAATTTCATTTGCCTTCCTTACTTATTCCACTCAAACCTGGAAACGCACACCGGGTAACTGGTGGTAAACCTGACAGAAACCTTGTCAGTTCAGCACCACCTGATCCTCAAACGACCTCGCATAATACCGCAGATTGAAAGAAGACTACCAGTGTAGTCATCTTTTTATTTGTTTTGACAACCGGTAATTTAAGATACACACACAACTTCAACTTGTAGAAAGATAAATGACTTTTAATGAAATTAAACTTCACTGACTTCAATGAAAATGGATGAATGTTCAACAGATATCACGGAGGATTTTTTATTATGACCCTTTTGGATTTCAGAAATAAATAAAACAGCATTAATTGTAAATTAAACAGTGTACATTTGCTCTTCAACATTACAATTAAATAGATAAATAATAAATAAGATGACGAACTTGTACATGACTCCAAAGAGGCACACATAAGCCATTTTTAACAAAATTGCAGCATGATACATTAACAGTTGCTGTGATAGGATATCGCCATTGTTCATTAAGTTGCTTGAATATTGTCTCTGTTCTTTCATTGCCGTTTTATAAACACTCCAGGTGATTTAATGCAGACTCGGCTATATCTCTATGGAATTGATAAACGAGGCCACGGATCTTGACATCTCTCAAATAAAAATGGGTCAAACATTAACGCTCTTGTTGTAACCCAGATCCCAGTTTTACTTCTGAGACCAAGGTATTGAAAATAAGAAATAGATGCAGCTTGGTTGAAATCCTTTTATACACAGTCATAGTCCACAAACCCTCCCAGTGGCATCGTACGTCCACAGTGGAACGCCTGTAATCAAGACAAAGGATTTAGTTAGCCAACTGATAGTTTATAACCACATTCATTTCTATTATTCACTACAGTTTGGATGATCATACATGATATATCACCTGACGTCTCTTGGAAGACGCCTTCAGAAAAGTGGGCTTCTTCTAATTGAACATACCAATTTTACTAATACAATGAGAAAGACTGGAAATAAGCGGAGTTAAAAATGCCATCTAAACGACATCTTGTTTTACTTCCTGTTAGTGAAGGACACCCTTGGGACTAATGCAAATAAGAGACAATCCACTGACTAGATAAACTCGGTCTTTAAATTTTGCAAATTAACCCAGGAATTGACACCAAAGCTCAATTTGTCTTGCAAGGATTAGTCTGAGGACAGGCTGACTATAGCAGAAAGGATTGTTGGGGGTTTAAAGTCGTACTCAAGGGTATTTGACTTATATTACGACGGAGCGTCCACTTTTTACTCGGGCTTGCTTAAATATAGTAGAAAATCCAGATGGACTACCCCTCTCACCCCCTAACCCCCCCACTTCACCACACCTCCACTTCCGACATCTAACTCCCTCTTTTAGATGAAGTTCACTGGAGAAGTCGAATCTGTGAGTGGTACATAGAAGGAGAATTGGTAGAACGAGACACAAACTACTGCGCCACTGGCAATACTCGTGAAAAGATTCTTCAATGAGTCAGGCATTGGTTTTCCGCTACTGTTTGATGTTTACTTTCAGTATACGGTGTATGGAAAAATATCGTACGTGTCAATGTGCACACGTGGAAAATGATGACATGTTTGATTTGTCATACAGAATAAAAGCAATAATGTAGAAACAGACTTACCCATGGCAGCCTCACGATTGGTCATTCATATTGTTGTAAATCGCCCTTAAAAGTCGGAATCGCTGAAGGTCAGAAATATTGTCTCCAAGTCGAGCATCTCGCTTCTTTTTGCCACTAAAAACAAAGAATAATATGCGGGTTACGTAATATTACAAACAGAACCGTTCAGTGTAGACCAACGGAATATTTTATCATCATTTTATTCTAGGATCGATCTTTGACAACCATGAATATTTTTAGAAAGCCAGAGTGAATATTGCTTTTATTGTTTCTTGAAAACTCAAAATTGATATAATAACGTAAAATATTATTTATGAATGAAAAAGTAATTTTCTTTATTAGGTTATAGTCCATATCTGACAAAATTGTCTGGGAAAGATATGAAAATTATCTTCGAAGGAAGATCACAGCTTCGTGTATTACTTAAAAGAGATGTGAATAGATTCTAAAGATACAAGGGATAGTGTTTCTGAACGTCGTACACTGCTGTGATTTCACGTAGTCACAGAGTGTCCAGAAATGGGTTTAAGACAAGATACCTCCTTTATTGTATTGTCTTGCCTCCGTTTATTCACACTAGTGGTATGAAATAACGTTCTCTGGTCAGTAATGGGTCTCTAATGGAACAGTTATAGTGGTTGAGATATAAAAGCCAACACGACAGCCGAACAAAACGCTTTGGCCATTGATATCTGATATCTGAAACGCTAGCGAACATCCATTTCTTGTTGGAAGACACACGAAAGGTTTCATTGCCATATTAATGTTCCTGTTAAAGAAATGGACCATCTTTACCCAGAAAGAACGTGGGCTACTATACATGACTCCAAAGTCTGGAATTGCTTATGTGACAAGTTTGGGACAAAAAATTATAAAATAACACACTTGAATTATGAGCATTTTATACATAAATGTTAGCCAAATGTATATTATGCTATCTTTAATATAAAATATAAAGATGTACATGACAGAGTTTGTAAATATCAAATTGACGTTTAAAGAAGAGTTGATATACAGAGCATGTCCTTGGCTTACTGATATAATTTACTCATCAACAACAGCTTAATGACTTAAAACGAAAATTGTTATTGAATTTAACAAATAAATGGATTTGTAATTTATTGATTCTTTATATAAGCAGTTTTATAGGCTTTGTATGTTTAAGAAGCTGTATAAACATTGTACAAATAACAGGCGGATTGGAGAGAAGGTTGGGTACCAATAAATGTTAAATTAGATGGGCAGAATGGCGAGTACTGGTTTAAAGCATAGAGGAGGTTTCAAGCTTCAGATTCAGGCTAACGTATTATATATTATATTGAACGAGTAGCTGAGAAAATGAGATGTGTAGTGGGCTAATATATTTCTTATTAAAGGCAATAAGATGAAAACGAGAAGGAATAGGCGACATAGACTTAGATTGCTCAACGAAGATAAGAATGGACAAACAGGACATCTATTTGATTGTGGCACAAACAATTAGCATAGGCCTATCCCTTCAAATTAGAAAATATGAGACCAGAACTTAAAGTAGGCCTATATAATTTCCCAATTGCAATTTAGACACATACCTTACCTTTGGTGGCCCCAGTTTACTTACATGTTTTGCAAAAGAAACTGTAGCTAATTGAGCATTATAGTACGTATTGCATCTTGCTGGACCCCTGGGTTGATTTTGAGGAGAACAAATTTTGTAAGCGCATTATGGCGCAGCATATAGTATGGACTATTATATCTGAATTACAAATATACTCGGGGTTACAATTATAACTTTGAAACTTATTGCAAATTAAAAAAAAAAATACCCTACATTTTTGGTGTATACCTTTATATACCTTTCGGAAAACTTACAACAAAAAACCCCATAAAATTTTATGCCACATTGTCTTTTTTAAAAATGTAACAAATTTGAAATCTTTCGAGAAATAAACAAGTACAATCCACCAAAATCGTAAAAAGCCATTTAAATGTTGGCTATTAATTCCGTCTATATTTGATCTAACACTGGTGGCTGAGCCATATTAATAGTTTCTAAGCAGTCAAGTATTTCACTGAAATATGCATGTTACTTCATTCGCTTTTCGTTAATAGCTACACCTCAACATATGAACCAAACACAAAAACTCACAGTAGTGATCTTAGTCTGCTGTGATAAGCCTATTTATCTCCAAAACATTGTCAATGAATTTGCGATATGCTCACGAAAAAAATATATTTAGTATTGATATTTAACAATTTGTCATTGAACTTTCAAAGTAATTTTTTCACTATTGTAATGCTTTAAATGTTTTACATTAAATAAAATGTGATAAAACAAAACCCAATGGGTCCAGCAAGACTTTCAGGTTTTACTATTGTAATCTTCCGTTTACTTCGTAATTGCTTAGATCGTTTGGGTACAATCATTTTAAATTTGTTCGACTGGTGCTCTAGCAATTGTCAACGTGTTAACAACTAACGCAATATCCCGGCGCATTGGATGTAAGGTTAAAGCACATTAAACACTGATCTGAGGGTGGGTAACAAAGGTGGGGGAATCACGGATAAGGGTGATGAAGCGGGTCCTTTGATTGGTTGTCATACATACATTTTGTAGGGGTCAATTTGTCCGTGACCCACTATGGCTCCACCACGTGACATAGCTATTAGAGCTTGGAGCTCAGCGATACGTTGATCCGATGATGTCCGCTTTAATCTGAGAAATTCGAGCAAGCAAGAGAGTTGTGTTAATATTTTAACAAATTTAATGATCTCCTGAAAACAGAAGTAACAAATTACCTTTTATCTACATCAACAATACCACAGGCTATATCAGCACATCCGGGGCCTAACTCTCCTCCTCCTAACGCTATCCATGCTAGATACTCTGCTGTCCGTACGTCGGCTGACTGGCGTTTAGATCTGGAACATTGAACGTGGACAATGGACAGAGGACAAAACACCACAGAACACTACAAAAAACACCACAAAACACTGAACACATCTGATTAGCTGTTACCATAAATTCACAACTAATTCCAACACGAACACAGAAAGCAGAGTAGGCCTATTCTTATCATCAACATGAACACAAAAAACAGGGTATTCCTCATCATCAACATGAACACAAATCACAATTTATTATACATCATAAACTAAAAAATCTGTGTCCATCACGTCATGGACACTAGCTGACAATTCATTACATCTTGGAGGGAATATTTTAATAACATAGACCAAAAAAACAAGTACAGTCGAGCTATAGACCCGAAATCAACGGTCAAAGTAGTCTATCCTCTGGGTGAGGTCACTATGCTTCAGGTAAAGACGTCCTGCTTTACTTAGCACTAGCGGAACACTAATTTTCCAATAGAGTAAAACAGTTCACATTTTATTATAGCGATAGTGTGGAAATTACTGTTGGATACATAGCCGTCATAAAAGTGACATAACATTGGGCTGGTTGACAGGTTAAAACACACAGGTTTAAACACAGGTTAAATGTCTTGAAATTGTCCTGTCTTGTCTTGAGATTGTCTTGTCTTGAAATTGTCCTGTCTTGTCTTGCGCTTGTCCTGTCTTGAGATTGTCCTGTCTTGAAATTGTCCTGTCTTGTCTTGAGATTGTCATGTATTGAGATTGTCCTTTCTTGAGATTGTCCTGTCTTGTCTTGAGATTGTCCTGTCTTGTCTTGAGATTGTCCTGTCTTGAGATTGTCCTGTCTTGAAATTGTCCTGTCTTGTCTTGAGATTGTCCTGTCTTGCTATGGTTTGTTGCCAGAGACATAAAGTGTTATTTCTTTGACCAACTGAGCTGGCACGCCGTCATATGAATGAAATAACCTCAAGTACGATGTAAATCCAAATAAAACAGATACTTTGGATCCGAAATAAACAAGTTTTGTACGTCTTTCGAATAACTTCAATCAAGAAACAAGGAGAACGAACGAACAAGTAAGATGAATAAAGACATTGATCGGAAACTCACAAATTACAGACACTCGTACTCACCTTCCACAAACTTACAATTGACCCAAGGACCAAAAACAAGTTTTAGCCCTAAGCAGAAGCTCAAAAAGTTTACGACTTACCAATGAATGTCAAACTCACTTCCTATTTATAATAATTAACATCTGAGGAAGTCGTCATCCAGAAAAAAGGGTTAATATTGGTTATATCAAATAACATGTTAACAAGCTATATTACCAGGACAAACAGTTCAGATGTACACCAATTACGTGATGTCACTGGACATTATCATGGACAGTCCGCTCACAAGTGATCATAGGTAATACATTTATGTCGTTTTATTTCTGGATATATCCTGTATACAATGCATGCATTTTTGGTGAAATTCTCAGGGCCTCTTTGGAAATCAGTGTAGTACTTAGAGTTACCCTTTAGAAATAACCAATATTTTGAGTTTGATATGCAGCACACACACATCAAAAGGTTTACACCATCCCTACCCCCACGCCGTTTGTGTGTCTTTGTCTTAAATTAAATGGTCGAGATACCGCCACAAGGTAAATGTTCAGTTCATTAATAATAAACGACAGGGGTGCCCTGAACATGCAAAAGTGTGAGCGCATTAATAATAAATGACCGGAATGCTATAAACACTGATCAAACTTATGAAGCTTTATTGTCTAGAGGAAATGTTAAGTCAAATAGAGCATTGAGCCTATAATTGCTGAGACAGGTTTGCTCTGAAACTACATCCATAGAGATAAAATTATAACAACGAGGATAAACAGAAATTTGCATGTAAATTCAGAATTTAACTATCACAGATTTTGTTAAAATTTATATTAAAAATAATAGATTACTCAATGCAAATATATACCAGAAGTCTGTTTCAACTACAAACAAAACTATATCGAATTGTCAGGAATACAAGAATTACTTTTAAAATCTATTATTTTCCAAAGCAAGCGTAAGTTTCATTTTTGACTGAAATCTACGTTTAAGGCAGTTAAAAATTTGTGCACCCTCCAGCATCAGCCCCGGTGATAGGATAGGAAGGCATTGTTATCTATTCGAGCAATAAACAGTGTGGCCCACGTTAACAGCTAGACTTATGTGACTATAAGATATACACTAATTACAGAATAAATTGGATATCCACAGGTCTATATGTCATAGAGAGTATGTACCTATACATGCTTTAAATTGAAATGTATTACCGCACGTTAACGCGGTCTAAGAGACCATACTTATTCAACCAATTCTTAGCTTTTTACATACTGAGATCCGAATGGCACTCAATTTAACAGTCAACCGATATTTGTTGATGGATACGAACAGATTGAACAACTGGACGACTTAATTTTGTTATTTTTTTTGCCAATAAAGTAAATAAAAAAAATATATATAAAAAAGTAAAAAAGTTAAAGAAAATTTAGAATCGATTAAAAGGGACAGGTAACCTACCTTGCATCAGCGAGAAATCGACCCTGAATTAACGTTGCTACTGTGACAAGTAGAACTAAGGCGATTGAGAAGAC